>APFE030415660.1:98678-128509 GCA_000404065.3 Pinus taeda
GGAGTCTTATCCTCCAACGCTGATGAAGGTGACCTGTTGACCAAGTAACATGCAGTATCCACCGCCTCTGCCCAGAATTTCTGTCCTAACCCGGCACCACTGAGCATGCTTCTTGCCCTTTCCATCAACGTCTTGTTCATTCTTTCTGCGACTCCATTTTGCTGAGGTGCATATGGAGTAGTCTTCTGCCGTGCTATACCACACTCCTTACAAAATTCTTCAAATTCCTTGCTACAGAATTCTCCTATCTGTCCTCAGTACCTTTATCTTCTTATCTGTCTGATTTTCCACCACAGCCTTAAATTCTTTAAACCTGTCAAAGACTTCAGATTTCTTCTTAAGGAAATATATCCATGTATTCCTTGAGAAGTCATCTATAAATGATACATAGTACACAGACTTACCCAGTGATGGAACTTTCACAGGTCAAACACATCACTGTGCACAAGCTCTAATATTTGTTTCGTCCTCTTACCACCAGAGGGGAAACTCACCCGATTCTGCTTCCCATATACACAATTTTCATGAAATCAAAAATCCAGGAGCATAATTATCATACCTTCTACCATAAACCTTTACCATGAAGTATTCGAGGCCCTTCTCTCCAATATGTCCAAGCCTTTGATGCCACACATGGTCTTCTCTCCAGAGACCACTAGATTTTCTGCTCCATTTTCAGGAACCATAGAATTGTTGCACCCATCAACAACAGTGCTACCTTGCAGCTTGTACAGAGTTCCAATCCAAACTCCCCGCATCAATACCAGTGCTCCTCGAACCATCTTGCAGGTATCCTTCTCGAAAGCTCTCTTTACACCTGCATCATCCAACTTGCTTACAAAAATTAGATTTCTGGCGAGTGCAGGAATATGCAGAATGCCCGGAAGGGTTCTAACCCTTCCACCTTGCAACTTCAACTTTACTTTTCCGCGACCAATGATTCTAGCATTCCTATCATCTCCTAAGAAGACATCACCACCACTGTATTTCTCATACTCGCAGAACCACTCTCTATGGGGAGTGAAGTGAAAGGATGCACCTGAGTCAATCAGTCATGCCTCATGATCTACATGTGTACTTGAAGAAGCCAAGTACACATCGCCACCTTCATCTGAGGTGGTTTTTTCCTCTGTACAAGGAGCATCATCAGATCCCTTTCCTTTGTCAGGAGCTTTAGATTTACACTCCCTTCTGAAGTGCCCTTCCTTTCCGAATTTCCAGCACACCACCTTTGTAGGTTTTCCTGGAGATTTAGATCTCCCTCTAGATTTAGATCTCCGACTCGATGACTTATTTTTGTTTCTGTTCTGGGACCGTCCTCATACAGACAAGGCATCACCATTCTGGTTGTCCATATTTTTCCGTGTCATCTCCTCCGTCAGCAAGGCTGAGACTATTTCATCAAACTGCAAAGCAGTTGCATTGCTACCTATTGCAATAACCAGACTATCCCACGAATCTGGTAGAGAACACAACAGACTGATGCACTTATCTTCATCTGAAATTTTAATATCAATAGATGATAATTGATTTACCATAGTGTTAAACGCATTCAGATGCTCTGTCACCGAGTCTCCATATTTCATCCTCAGGTTATACAGCTTTTTCCGCAGGAATGGTTTATTCACCAGAGACTTAGATTGGTACAAAGTCCCTAACTTGTCCCACAAAGCCTTAGCCATAGCTTCCCCTGATACATTCAACAATACTGAATCTGAGACACACAATTGTATTGTGCTTTTTGCCTTCTGATCCAACTTCTTCCATTCTTCATCGGTCACTCTCATTGGTTTAGTACCTGGATCTACCGTGATCCACTGATCTTTATCCACCAACAGATCCTCCATCTTGAGTTTCCACAACTCAAAACTCTGACCATTGAATTTCTCAATCTCTATCTTTTCGCTGCTCACCATCTTCTTTTACCACCAGAATCAATCTCGCAGATCTCCCATTGAACAGGGTCTACCACAGGCTTGAGCAAAACCCCTCAGCAACAAAGGCGTCCCCTTGAAGCCAAAACAGCTCTGATACCAAATGTAGGTTTTAACCCGGTACAGAAATTACCTGCATACGAATTCTAAATCACAGAAAAAGTAAAAATGCGAGAGCATAACACATAAAACACATATACAGAGAGATTTCCCACTGGATCTCAAAACTGAGACTACCAGCTTGATTTTTCATTATATTCCTTTCAATGTTACAATACATATTTATACATGCCGAAGCAAATACCATGGACCGAAAATCATCGCGTCCAAAAACATGGACCGAAAACCATAGGTAGGTTCGCACAACCTAATATAGGTTAGTCATGGAAAGAATATAACACAACCCAACAATTTTGACATATTTGAAAGTTCCCCAAGGTTTAGTGAAAGTTTTTTTTATCTTGATCGTCTCGGTGAACTAGAATTTGATTGAATCCTGAGAAGCCATCCAGTAGTGATATCCTTGAAGCTCCCACTACCCTCTGTAAGATGTGATCCATTTTTGGCAAGGGGTAGTGGTCTTTGAGAGAGAATTTGTTTAGATTTCTCAGATCAACACAAAGTCTTATTTCCCCAGTTTTCTTTCTTATAGGTACAAGGTTAGAAATCCATTCAGAAAATCTTATAGGTGCAATGATTCCAGCTTCATACATTTGTTTTACTTCCTTTCCAATTAGGGGAAGAAGGACTGGATTCACTCTCCTCAACTTCTGTTTAAAGGGTTTCTGGTTTTCTTTCACGGGTATTGTGTGCTGGATAACTGTAGTATCATAGGATTTAAGGTCCTCATAACTCCAGGCAAACACATCTTGAAACTCTTTGAACAGTTCAATATATTCTGATTTTTTATCAGGAGGTAAGGTTTTAGAAAGCTTAACCATTTTGGGATTTTCAGTGGTCCCAATATTACACTCCTCAATTTCTGCATTGATGGGTTGCATCTTTGGTTTCTTAGGGATATCATTTGAATAAAAAATTTCTTCTAAAGGAGTAAGACCGTGGGCAAGAAATTATCCTTTAGCTGAATTACTTCAGTTCTTCTTCAATAATTTGATCAAGATCTGCTAGTCTTAGCTTCTGTAAATTGGCAGAGTCAAAGGTTGTAGGATGTAATATCAGATCTGTTGTTTCAGCTGATATACTTGTCTTAAGTTCATCAATTTGGTGTTGATCCTCCCTAATGCTTGTGTCTATGTTTAAATTTGAGAATTCTTCTTTCATGGTCAAAAAATTATTTATCTGAGTATCATTCTCAAATACTTGCCAATTATCTACATTGTCTGGGACAGAAGACCTATTTTTAATCTCAGCAGTGAACTGGTGGTTAGGCCCAAAAGGAAGTTTATAGGTGCTTGCAAAAGTTGCCAAACTATGAGCATGTAAGTTGTGGCTTCTAGGTATTTTGGTGAGCTGATATTCCAAGAAGCTGTTAAGCAAGCCCGTTATTGCTATCCTATAAGACCTTAGCCTGGGGTCATTTGTGACAAAAGTTCCCTTTATCTGTTGTATAATTAGATCTGAATCACCCAAAATGGAAACTTTGGTCACACCAAGACTCCTAATCAGTTTGAGTCCTAGCAAAAGGGCTTCATACTCGGCCATGTTATTTGTACATCTGAAGTTAAGCCTATATGCATGACCTAGAGTGTGGTCATTTTGAGTATTGTGTATCCAAACCCCTGCCCCTGCTCCTAGTTTTTTTACTGACCCATCAAATTCTAAATACCACAAGATGTCTTGATCAATGTTTCTTTCAATGGGCTTACAGATTTGTTCAGTAGGCTGGTCTAGCTTTGGTGATTCTTGTGATATATTATCAGAGTGTGTTGGTTTGATCATATCAGTGACCTTTTGATTTTGAGTAGTGGACTGTTCATTTGTGTGTCTGGTTTCTGTTGTTTTTAGGAGCTTGACCTCGGTTTTGGGACACATATCAGCATTGTATAATATGAATGAGTCCATGTCTGAATGAATGGAGTAGATTGGGAAGTTTTGGGGCTTCTCCTGACTGCTGACCACATATTTCATCAATGTTTCTCGGTATAATATTTTTGGCTGGCCAAAGACTGAAATGGTGGCATATGACATGTCTAGTTGCAGAGATCCTTGGAGTTTGGCACCCCATGATCTTGATAGAAGCATACCATATTTAGGTGGAATTTCAGCTACTACCACATCCATTAAAATTGTTTTAGCTGGATATTGGACTAAGGATACACAAAGGTCTTTGATCAGGCCTAAACATCTCACCTGGCTGGAATCAAATGAAAACAAGTCTTTATAGGGTCTGGTGATGTCTAGATCAAGTTTTTCCATTACTGATTTGGGCATTAGGTTATGAGAGGCCCCTGAGTCAAACATGGCATTGTGTAGCACCTTGTCATGGATGTTTAGGCTGACATAAAATGGAGGGATACCTCCATCCACTAATTTTCCATTGACTTCTGAGCCAAAAATCAGTTCTGGCTCATCATCCAGAATATTAACTGCATCCCTATTCTCTGGTACTTGCAATGATTTATTGATTTGTTGTCTAAAGACCTCATGGTTAGCCAATTCAGAAAGAGGGATGGCTATTTTCAGTTTGCCAATCTCTGTTTCTAAATTAAAAGGCTTTTCCATCTGAACTTTTATGTTGTGAGCAGCAAGCTTTTCCTTCTCTGCTGAATTTTGGGTGACCTTGTCATGATCAGGTACACTGTTTTGGGGTATGTTTTAATTGTGTCTGTTTTCTAGAGGTCTGCCCAAGATCTCTGTTGGAAGAGACGGTGTAGATGAAGGATTTATTGGAAGCTGTATATTAGATACATCTTCCACTGTGACCTCCGTTTGGAGTTGTTTATCTGAGGACTCCGTTAAGACAGACTTATCACTAGTTTTTTTGGGTAGTTTGGTGTGTGTTTGTTTGGTATTCTCAGGTACATATATGGTTCTACTTCTTAACTTGTATTGTTTGTGTACTTCATATACTGTTGTGTCATACCCTTCTCTGAAATCAAATGACTCACCAGATTTTGTTTGGAATTGTTTGTATTCTTGGGCTTGTTGATCATCTTGTGTTAAGAATACTTGTTGTTCACTGTCCAAACACATTATATTTATGTGGGGATCTTCTACTTGTTCACTAGTGGTTGAGACCTCTGCATAGTTTTCTTGAAATGGAGGTCTGATATTCTGATCAGGACCAATCCTCCCAACATTTGGGTTTTGGTTTTTTCTAAAATTGGGATTCCTAGTAGTGTTGCTTGTTTGCCCTTCCCAAGAGGACTTTCTCTCCATGGTCTCAACTCCATCCCCAAACCTCTCCATACCCTTCATGATTGCATCTAGCTTTTGGTCAAAGGTTGAGGGTTCCTCGTTAAATGTTGTTCTTCTCTCATTTTTGGCTCTGGTTCTCTTAGCAATCAGGTTTGCCTCCACACTGACAGCTATATTCTGTATGTCTGCAAGACTTGGAGGTGCTCTTTCTCTTAATTGATATGCCATATCTGAATCAAATCCATCAGGGAATTTGATTAAGGCCAGATCAGGTGGAGGCCTTAGGTTCTGAGGAATGGTGTTGTATACATTGTTGAACCTGACACAATAATCTTGAACTGTTTCTTGTGGACCCCTTTTCAAATTATCATACTTTGTTAGTATGTGTAGAGGGTCTTTCTTCTTTTCCCATCGGTTTAAGAAGTTTAGGTATAAATCATCAAGATTGAGTATGGATTGTGCAGCCAAGGACCTAAACCAGGTCCTTACATCCCCTGTTAAACTTTGTACAAAAATTTTCATTCTTACATCTTCATCATCTATTTCATAGTTCTCAAAGTACTCCTGCATTCTCTTGGTGTGTTGCTAGGTTGTATAAGAGCCAGTACCATCAAAGTAAGTGATCTTGCTTTGATAATATTGGGGCATAGCCCCTGGACTTGCAGGCAGGTGTAAAGAGGCATATCTGTTAGCCATATTTGCAGGGATGAAAGGGACAACAAGAAGGAGTGGAATAGCTGAAATAACAGGGATTATAGGGGTAAGGTGTGTTGGGGATGGAGGAGTGGGGAAGCTACCTTGGGAAGTGGATGAAGAACTCGGATAAGTGGGGGTTATGTGAGGATAAACTGATGCTTTGGCAGGAGTAGCTCCGCTGGACTGGTTCAGCACCTGAATCTGAGAGCTCTCCTAGCTGCTCTTGCTTCTTCAAGATCTTGGGGATTAAATTGGGGTTTTCAAAGACAGTTGGGGGATTAGGGTCAGGGTTGGACCTAGTGTAACGAGTTTGCTTCTTTGGAACAAGTTTCTGAGTTTTTTTTCCTTGGTGTTCTATGAGAAGGTTAAACAAGAAGCTTGCTTCCTTTCAAGTGGTAATTTGAAATAATTCACCAGTGGAGTCGCCAATGATGTTATCACTCAGGTTGTTCCCTGCTTCTTAAAGGGAATACGGCTAAGGTAACCACTAACCAATCTTTTAGTTACAGATCCTAGCCTACCTGCAACCAGAGAGGGCTCTCTCTTTATGATTTAGCTTTGTTGATGGATGATTTGAGGCTAGTTATGATGTGCTGGTTTTGTTTTGAATTTGGTTGGTTGGTGAATTCAAATAGAGCTGTGGTATAAATTACAGAACAGTTTGGGCCATTGGGCAATGGTGTTCAGGGCAGTGTGCTGCTGAAGTATGTTTCTGAAGACAGAGTATTGCTGCAAAGCCAGATAGGCATCTGTGGAACAATTTTTTAGATTATGTAATGAAGTTATGGAATTAGTGAGTGAAACGCAAGTGAGAATCTTCCACTATGCTCACAAGGGGAGAAATGAAAGTATTGCTTAAGAGAAGTTAAGAATTCTTAAACAATATTTGCAGTGAGAGAATTAGTTTAGACATGAGCAATTCAGAATTCATATCCATGGCTAATCCAGAAGAAAACATATTTAGAAATAGAGATTGAGCATAGGGTGTATTCAAACAAATCCTAAGCTATTCCTTTTCTCTATTTACTATGATCATGAACGTATATAGACTATTGCATACACAGAAAGACAACAACACAGTTTAGAATAACTTATTGTTCCAGCAAATGACACAGGCATTCTGAAACATAACACAACCATTCATCTCCACTTTCAGACAGTATAGGAACTAGGAACTCCACCAGCAATTTGTATTAGCAAAATGTCTCAGATATACAATACAACTCTTCTGAAAGTGTTTCACTACAACCGACCCTCAATCCGTTCTTTGAGGGGATATATATACAAAAATAGGATACAGAATATCTGGAAGGTGAGTTATTGTGCAATAAATTGCACCACCAACTCTCTTACAAAAAGTAAATGAAAGAAATAACTACAACAATTAATGTTGAGATGGAAACTATCTTTTTGTCAGACAATTTTTGACTTTTTTGGATTAGCAAAGTTGGTTGTAGATGTGCCTTTAATTCTGCGTTAATTCAGCCTGTTGTCTGAGTGCTTTGATGAGTCACTGTACGAATGCTTCCTGTGATATCTGCGTGCTGGATTATCTACTGAACTGTACTATGACTGAGATCGGAATTTTCACAAATAGGAATAATATAGTGGAATCACCTAGGCAGAACTTCCAGCATTTCCTGCCACTAATCAGCTGGAGGTAGCTGATGTCTCCTTATTTTTACCCGTGTTTCATCTGCTTCAGTATATCTGTAAAAAATTGGAGGCACTTCAAACAGATGATTTATCTCATGCTCAATAAAAACTAAATTTTCTAATTTTTCATACAGAGACTGCCCAGAGGGAGGCCCTACTTCTTTTGTGGAGCTGGTGGATGCTGTGATGTGATTCTCAACATAATTGTTGATCCTTGTGATATATTGATCATATGACAGCAGTTGTCCTGTGCCAGTCACTAGGCTAGGCAGTCCTTTATCCTGAAATATTGTCATCTTAGCCTTCGATTCATCTATTTCTTCCTTCATATCATGACATTTCCTTTCTAGAGTTTGAGTGAAATTTCTCAAAGTCAGCACTTTTTTGGCTGTTAGGATAGTGTCTGTTCTGCTATTTATTTCTAGTGCTGCTAATTCCTCCCTAGTGTGAGTATTGAGGAAATGTATCATTTTATTGGCCTGCTCAGGCATGATTCCTAGTGCTATTCTGGCTTTTTGTATTTCAACATGAGCTATGCCTATTAGTTCAATTTGCTCATGTATTGCCTGGATTGACCTCCATTGGTCATGGATTGATTGGCCAATTTTGGCCCAGATTATCTTCTTGATTTATGCCAGAGTCTTGCCTAGAATAAATTCTTTTTCCAAAGCTTTCACTTTGGCTTCCAAGGCCTTTATCTCTCTCTGCTTCGCTACCACTATCATCTTGGACTTGTCATAGCTGGCCTCTAGCTTGGCCAGTCTATCTTTGGCTTCATTGATTTCTGTTACCTGAACCTCAAGTTCTTTGACAGCTTTCATCAAGTCCTCCATGCTCATGCTTGACTCTGCTGCTGTTGTTGTTGTTGTTGTTGCCTCTGTTGCTGATGTGGCTGTGGTGGGTGCTGGAATAGCAGGAGGGGCTGCTGCTTCTTGTGTAGGAGGGACAGGGCCAAGAGTTGTAGAATTTTGAGGGGGCTGGGAGGTTGACTCCCCTTGCTTGTCTTGCAATGCCTTTTCCAATTCTGCTTCCATCTATAATATTCTCTGATTCATCGTCAGAAGCAGATCCATGGCCTCATCAACTTGCTTCTCTTGTGCAAGTTCTGTTATTTGAGGGTGAATGGTTGGAGGGAATTTTGCATGCTTTCTCAGTGCAGCAATTTCATCCTCTTTTTTTCTCTTAAGGGCCTTAATACCCTTTGGATCTTTAGGATCATGTCCTAGATCAATGATTATGTCTTACAAAGTTTTTATTCTGTTGTCCTTAGGAGTGGAAGACACCCTTTCCAAATCAAGCTGTGTATTTGTATTCCTTAGTGATTCTTTTAACTGATGGGCCAGCATGGCCTTGTATGCAAGTGTGGCATACACCATTTCCCCTGTCTGTTTGTGCAGCTCTATTTGATTCATGGGGTGTATGTCCTTGGAGAGGACCTCTAGACTTTTTGTGGTGTAGTCTGCAGATGATCTGGGCTTTGGCACTTTAGGCTTAAGATGAGTAAAAATCATCTTATCCTCCTTGATGTCATATGCTGCCATCAATCTCTTCTGCTTGAAGGGTGTTGTCTTTAAGAATTGATCATATAGTTGAACTCTTAAGAGTTCATTTTGGGCCTTGATTTCCATAAATGATCGTTTGACTCCAGCTGGTTGCTTGCCCTGCTGCCTGGAAGAGGACACCTCTGTACTTTGCTGCAAGGCCTATTCTTGTTGAAATGAACTAGTGGCAGTTTGGTGGCTTGATTCTCTTTTATGCTTTGACTTTGTGCTCTTTCTTCACTGATGTGTTCTTCCTCGGACTGAGGGTCAATTCTTGGCCTCTTGGCCTCTGGTTGCTGTGTTGACCCACTTGGAGGTGTGCCCTCCTCTCTATCTCGTTCTTTGCCTCTCTCTTCATTGAGAGGTGTTTGCAAAACTGGGATTTGGAGTGTTTCAGCCTGCTGTATGGGGGCTTGCCCTTGACTTTGGTCTTTTGAAGTACTGGGTTGCCCTGCCTCTATCTCTTATTGTACATCCATCACTCCTTTGCCTTTTGCTGTAGTTGTTGTTGTAGTAGATGCCTGCTGGGTGGTCTGTGCAGCTGCAGCAGTGGATGTGCCTTCTCCAACTTAGACTGGTTTCTTGAATATGACCTGCTGACAAGAATCCAAGTCAAAAGTTTTCTCTAAATCTTTCGCAGTCTGCTCCATTGTCTCCTCCTGAGTAAATTCTTCTACTAATGTATCAGGCAGCCATTCATCTTGGTTGGCAAAGTGTTCAATTTTTGGATATGGACAATGTTTATAGGCTAATAGCCTATACTTGACTCTCCTAGCACTGATAAAGCCTTCAGGGTCATAAGGGACCCAACAGAAGCTCCTTTTAAGTTTAATCTATTTCCCAATTATTTGATCAGCTTCTTGCCAACCATCTTTCTTGTTCATGATGAAGGGGCCTAGGTGGTCTCTGAATTTGAGATTGGCTTTCTTCTTGGCGCTATGGAAGTTTGTAAGGTCAGAGTTGATGATTTGCCTATAGTATTCCAAGGCAAACAATCTCATAGGCACATATGTTGGGAGCCTGTAAGGACAGAGCTCACAACCATAGATCCTGATGACTGTGTGATTTTGGTATAACTACCAATCACCTATTTTGTAATTCCTGGACAGCTGTAAGATTTTTTGCATATCTTTGGACAATCTGGCAGGAGGAGTCCTTTTCAAGAGGCATGTGACTGGATAGACAAATTGGTCAATGAATTCACAGTAGGAGTAGGGAGAGTTCTAGACTTGATGGAAAACTGAAGACCAGAAGATGACAGACCTCCTCTCACCTTGTGAATCCAGCTTCTTGATGTGGCACTGGAAGCAATCTGTCTGATAGTACATGAAGAGGTGATAGATGTATGATGAATATTTTAATATTGCTTCCCTGTCCAGCCTCAGCAGTTGGTCATGTATCTTGTTGGCAATAAACTTGGCATAATTGTATTTTATAGCAAGGGGCTTCCCAAGGCTATATGCAAATAATAAGACCAACACAGTTTCATCAACATGTTCATTTGTGGAGAACCCCAGCACAGAGGATATCATGTCCGCAAGTAGCTTGCCTACCTCATTGAAATTTGCATATGGGAAGGGAGGTGGCCCAGAAGGCTGGCAGTCTGCTCTCATGAAATTTTTGGCAACTGCAGCAATCTCAATGCTAGAGAGCTTGGAGCCCTCATCCAGCAAATACTTTATGGAAAAAGGGTAGAGCAGATGGGTTTGCTTGTAATTTAGCATATGATTGATGGAATCAGGAGTTATGTAAAACAGGATGCTCCCAGATGGAGACTTAACAGCTCTGAGTTTCTAGTCATAATTTTCTGCACAGAGGTGAATGACTTCAGGAAAGACATTTACAGATGGTAAGAAATAGATAGGCAGATTAGACTTCCAGATGCCATACATGTCACTGTTGTCCAAGTGATTGTTCCTCAGCTGGCAGAAGGTCTGTAAGTGGTTCCTCTCTGCCACAAAATCTGCAATGAGGAAATCACTGTCCACAAGTGGCATAGCTTCAAGCTCCTTACTGGGTGGATTGACAGGAGAAACATCTAGAGCAGATGGTGTGGCCATGTTTTATATTTACTGGATATTTACTTGAGCTTAGGATTAGTGCAAAGGCTGAGGAATGCCCCCTGAATTGTGTTTGAAAGTGAGTAGTCTTGAGAGTATGAGGAGACTTTTTTTACAGGGTTGATGAACTGTGGGGCACTATATTGGAAGAAACCAGAGTGTTTTGAGCTAATTAGCTGGTTTTTTCCTAGGGAATTCTGATAACAGGGATCAGTGTGCAGTTATATGGGCTCTAGCCGGTAGCTCGGCTTCTAAAATTGCTTTTTCACAGTGAATTTCGCAGAAGGGTACGGGTTTTTTGCAGAACTTCGTGGTGTAGGGACTTTACCAAGTTTTTGGGTAGTTTTAGTGGATAATTTGACTGTGAGGAGCTTTGCAGAGTTTTTTACAGGAAATTTAGGAGAAAAATGGCACAAACATGGGTGAAATAGGTCGCCTGTGGCAAATACCTGGATTTTTTGGTGCAGGAGGTGTCCAACTAGAACAGTTGCAGGCAGTTTGAGTCGACTTTGAGGGCGGGAGCAGCTTGGGTGGACAAATTCTCGATTTTGGCCGCAAATGACGTCTTCCGCATGCACAACGCTCCGAAAATGACAAGTTAAAATGACATAAAACGGTCATTTCCCGACTTTTTATGCAAATTTGGCCTTTTGGCGCCTTTTCAGCGATGACGTCAACATGACGTCATCGGTGGGTCCGGGTACAGCAGGGTGACATGGCGGCTAACATGGTGGCCACGTGGCGGTGACACGGTGGCAGGGCATGTGGGCGGATGGACGATGTGGAGGCGATGTGGAGTGGTGGTGGCGGAAGGGGGTGCTGACATCATGCTGACGTGGGTATGACATCAGCAAGAGGGGACAGGTGGTAAGTGGTTTCCCCGGAGCACCCTTGGGCGGTAAGTGGTAAGAGGGGGGGGGCCTCCGAACAACCCGGGCGGTTGACGCATCGCGAGGGTACGGCGGTGAAACTGCCAATCCCCCGGACACTAAACCTCCGCTCGTTTGCTGATGAGAACGACCGCCCACCATTAGATCTGTGGGGCCGGCGATCGAACGGCTGGTGGTGTACATGATGTGACAACGGTTTATGGTAGCGAGGACCCACTGATTAAAATAATCGATTAAATATATTGCGCGCGGGGTGGGTTTTCAACTTTGGTTTCGGGTATAATGTATTCGCGCCCATTTATAAATGTTTTATTTAAAAAACATTATAACCAATGTATTAGCGCGGAAGGGTAATGACAGGGTTTTGAGGGTGGAGAACATGGGTTTTTGATTTTTTGAGCAAAGTTCTTGATTTAAAACCCCTAGTTTAGGGTAGTGGAGGGTTAGTATTAACCCCTGATGGATTAATATTCCCCAAATTATGACTATATAGCTATATTGCTAGGGGGAGGGTATTTACATAGACTTTTTGGGATTTTCACATAGATTTTTGTAAAATTAGGGAAGGGAATTCTTAGGGAGCTAGATAATACATTAGTTGTTAATATGACATTGTGAGGTGAGTGTGTAGGGGTAAATGCTAAGTTTTAAGAAGAAAAACTTAGGAATGAAAGATGAGGGAATTGAGAGTAAAGAGTTTTACACAAAAAATGTGGCTTCTTTACCTTGACTGAACTTCATAGTTTGACCTGGTACTTTGTCATGGAATGAAGTGGAACAGGACACTTGAGCAGGTCCCAAGGTCCTTGGGGGATGTTAATAAATGATGCTTGGGGAAAAAAGGGGGAAATTAGACATGCTTCCATTGTTATTTCCTCAAACCTCTGCCATGGTGCCAATACCCTGAGTGGAATGAGTCTTGCTCTTAATAAGCCAACTGGTGATGGCCCTTCACTCCTGCAACCTTACACTACTTACCCAACCTAGTAATCCTAACATTTTTTCTTCACTTGAAGTGGGTGCACTTGAATTAGCATACCATGATTGTTCTCTTTTTCTTTTGACTGCCCTCCTATTTAAATCTATCCTTATTTCTTCCAAGGACCCAGATTAAGCAGTTGGGCTCCTTCATTTCTCTACCTAGCTAGTCATCTGCCAAGCTTGAGCTGTTTGGACAGGAACCATTCTCTATTCTGCAACAAGTAATTTAAGCATGGCATGGTCTAGATTAGACTGTTGGGCCATCCATCAAGTATGATTAGCATCATTATTTGTAGACTATGTTACTCCCACAAGATAGTAGTGGTATTTTGACTGGCCACTTTCCTGGTCTTTAGTTTGGGGTTCATTTTCACTATTCTTTTGACCATTTGATTTTCTTGCCTTTCAATTATTCTTTTAAGGCATACCCTCTTTTCATTTTTTAATTTTGCTAGTATGTACACAAAATATGGAACCTTTGCAGCCTGCAATGATGAACATATTTAGCCCTTCCACTGTCAATCATGAAAGATGAGACCTATTGGTATAGGAACCTAACAGTGGCTCCACTTGGGGATGGCTTTTCCTGGAGGAAAGCTAAGAACAGCAGGTTAGATGTCCTTTTTCCTTTCCTTACTGCAGTGACCCCTTTAGTATTGACACCTTTGATCTGAATCCTTGGAGCTTCTATGTAGTGTCCTTTGACCTCATTTGTACAAGAATTACCAATTTGTGTCTTGCTGGCCTGTATTATTGTTTATCATTTGTTCTCTGTTATGTATACCTTCCTCAAATTTGTTTGTGGAGCTTTTCAATTATCTATGTCATCTTTGATATAGTCTGCTGATCATTTTTCAAAATCTGTTGTAGTTGTTCTTTTATCTATCTGCTGTAAAAAAGAAAAATGCTGAAAATATACATATTTATGTACAATATGTGACTGTGCTATGCTCATGGATCATAATAGTGCTTGAGCATTCTCCCATTCACTAGGCCTTCATCATTAATTGAATCATCCAGAATCTTTAGAAAAAAGGTGTTATTGCCTTGCACAGCTTGAATTACAAATGGTCCTTTCCATAGAAAGTCAAATTTGCCATGTTTCCCTTTGTCTTCCCTCCTAGAGTCCCATTTCAATACTTTGTTTCCTATGAAAAAGTCTTCAACTTTTGTTCTTTTGTCAAACACCTTTTTCAGCTTCTCTTGTAGAACCTGGGTTCTCTGATACACGTATTCCCTTGTTTGCTGCAAGTGGATTGTTTGATTGATCCTCCTTTGGATATCATTGGGTTCAGCTTGTATTTCCTGCAGCAATTTGATCACAGGGACCCCAAGAGATGATGGGAACACAGCTTCCAAGCCATATACCAATTCATATGGGCTAGTACCAATAGATCTTTTGGTGGTCAACCTATCTGCCCACAATGCATTTACCAATTTCTTATGCCAATTCTTTTTGTTCTCCTCCAAGACCTTTTTGATGATATTGATGAGGCTTTTATTGGAGGACTCAGCTAGGTCATTGCCTTGAGGGTAGTAGGTTGTTGAATGACCTAGGGTAATATGATATTTGTGATAGAAGCTGATCATTCTTTTGGATTTAAAGGCAGTTGCATTGTCTGTTATGATTTTCTCTAGGTAGCCAAATCTAGACAAGATATTGGTTTCTAGGAATTGTATGATAATTGAGTCATTTGCTTGTCTACAAGGTATGGCCTCTATCCATTTGGTGAAGTAGTCTGTAGCTGTTAAAATCCATCTATGTTGTCCTGAGGATGAAGGGTGAATTTCCCCAATGAAGTATAAGCCCCATTGTTGAAATGGTTTTTCAGTTGAAATGGGTTTGAGGGGTAAAGGCAACAACTTCTTCTTCCCTTCAAAGATCTGACATTTATGACATGACATTACAAACTTTTTTGAATTAGTAAAGAGGGAGGGCCAATAAAATCTAGCCCTCAGGATCTTATTAGCTGTTGATTTCCAATATAAGTGCCCTCCACAATCTCCTGCATGAAATTCTCTAAGGACTTTATCAGCTTCATCTGAAGTTAGGCAGTTAAGCAGGACACCTTCATGATTTTTCCAAAATAAAACATTATCTATGATACAAAATATTGAAGCTTTCATTTTCAAAAATATATTTTTGGTTCTGGATAACCCTAGAGGAGCTTGCAGGTTTAATAATACAAAACATATGTCAGTATACCAAGGTGATTATAAGAAGGCCTGATTGATCTGTGGAGTCGCCATCTCCTGTTCGTTATCCAGTTCATTGATGTCAAGGGCTTGGAAATTGGTTTCAGTCATTAGTTTAGCTAGCCCTTCTCCTTTTATAAGTTTTGTTGGCTTGATCTCTATGTCATATTCCAAAATGTTGGCTATCCATTTGCCCCTCTTACCTTCAATTCCCTCTTGAGTTAGAATGTCTTTGACCACTGCATTGGGCACATATGCAACTATGTGAGAGTACAAGATATAAACTCTGAAATCCTTTATGGCTTTGACAAGGGCATATGCTTGCTTTTCCATGATCTGGTATTTGAGTGGGGCATCCCTAAGGGCTCTACTGAAAAAGGCAATAGGTTTTTCACATCCCAAGTCATCCTTTTGTAATAAGACAGCAGCAATTGTATGTTCAGAGGCAAAGGAGAAAATTATGAAGTCTCTATCAAATCTAGGGCTTGTAAGAACAGGTGTTTTTGTTAAAGCTATCTTGATTTCCTCAAAAGCCTGTTTGGCTTCAACTGTCCATTTGACTTTGGCATCTTTCTTGAGCATATTGTTCAACAATCTTATTAGCTCAGCCAAGTTAGGAATAAACCTTCTTAGGAAATTAATCTTTCCTAAAAAGGCTTGTAATTCTTTGATATTTCTTGGATGAGGGACCTGAAGGATAGCTTGAATCCTATCAGGGTCAATTCTTATGCCATCTTTTGAAATTATATGACCGAGGAGTTTGCCTTCTTCCAGGCCAAATAGTGATTTCTTTGGGTTCAAAGAAATACCATACTTTTTTCAAGAACACTTGTCTGAGATGTTTTAAATGTTCTTGGTCTGATTTTGAGAAGGCTGTTAGATCATCAAGATATATGACTAAGAAATCATGGATTTATTTAGCAAAGGCTATGTCCATTGCCCTCTGAAATGTGGCTCCAGCATTCTTGAGTCCAAAGGGCATTTTGACATATTTGAAAGTTCGCCAAGGTGTAGTGAAAGTTGTTTTATCTTAATCATCTAGGTGAACTAGAATTTGATTGAATCCTGAGAAGCCACCAAGTAGTGATATCCTTGAAGCTCCCACTACCATTTGTAAGATGTGATCCATTTTTGGCAAGGGGTAGTGGTCTCTGAGAGAGACTTTGTTCAAATTTCTCAGATCAACACAAAGTATTATCTCCCCAGTTTTCTTTCTTGTGGGTACAAGGTTTGAAATCCATTCAGAAAATCTTATAGGTGCAATGGTTCTAGCTTCATACATTCGTTTTACTTCCTTTTCAATTAGGGGAAGAAGGACTGGATTCACTCTCCTCAACTTCTGTTTAAAGGGTTTCTGGTTTTCTTTCAGGGGTATTGTGTGCTTGATAACTGTAGTATCATAGGATTTAAGGTCCTCATAACTCCAGGCAAACACATCTTGAAACTCTTTGAACAATTCAATATATTTTGACTTCTTATCAGGAGGTAAGGTTCTAGAAAGCTTAACCATTTTGGGATTTTCAGTGGTCCCAATATTACACTCCTCAATTTCGGCATTGATGGGTTGCATCTTTGGTTTCTTAGGGATGTCATTTGAATCAAAAATGTCTTCTAGAGGAGTAAGACCTGTGGGCAAGAAATTATCCTTTAGTTGAATTACTTCAGTTTCTTCTTCAATAATTTCATCAAGATCTGCTAGTTTTAGCTTTTGTAAATTGGCAGAGTCAAAGGTTGTAGGATGTAATATCAGAGCTGCCATTTCAGCTGATATACTTGTCTTAAGTTCATCAATTTGGTGCTGATCATCCCTAATGCTTGTGTCTATGTTTAAATTTGAGAATTCTTCTTTCATGGTCAAAAAATTATTTATCTTAGTATCATTCTCAAATACTTGCCAATTATCTACATTGTCTGGGACAGAAGGCCTATGTTTAATCTCAGCAGTGAACTGGTGGTTAGGCCCAAAAGGAAGTTTATAGGTGCTTGCAAAGGTTACCAAACTATGAGCATGCAAGTTGTGGCTTCTAGGTATTTTGGTGAGCTTATATTCCAAGAAGCTGTTAAGCAAGTCTGTCACTACTATCCTATAAGACCCTAGCCTGGGATCATTTGTGACAAAAGTTCCCTTTATCTGTTGTATAATTAGATCTAAATCACCCAAAATGGAAACTTTGGTCACACCAAGACTCCTAATCAGTTTGAGACCTAGCAAAAGGGCTTCATACTCGGCTATGTTATTTGTACATCTGAAATTAAGCCTATATGCATGACCTAAAGCGTGGTCATTTTGAGTATTGTGTATCCAAACCCCTGCCCCTGCTCCTAGTTTGTTTATAGACCCATCAAATTCCAAATACCACAAGATCTCTTGATCAATGTTTCTTTCAATGGATTTACAGAGTTGTTCAGTGGGCTGGTCTAGCTTTTGTGATTCTTGTGATATATTAACAGCCTGTGTTGGGTTGATCACATCAGTGATCTTTTGATCTTGAGCAGTGGACTGTTCATTCATGTGCCTGGTTTCTGCTGTTTTTAGGAGCTTGACCTCAATTTTGGGACACATATCAACATTGTATAATATGAATGAGTCCATGTTTGAATTAATGGAGTAGATTGGGAAGTTTTGGGGCTTCTCCTGACTGCTGACCACATATTTCATCAGTGTTTCTCGGTATAATCTCTTTGGCTGGCCAAAGACTGAAATTGTGGCATATGACATGTCTAGTTGCAGAGATACTTGGAGTTTGGCACCCCATGATCTTGATAAAAGCATACCATATTTTGGTGGAATGTCAGCCACTACCACATCCATTAAAATTGTTTTAGCTGGATATTGGACTAGGGATACACAAAGGTCTTTGATCAGGCCTAAACATCTCACCTGGCTAGAATCAAATGAAAACAAGTCTTTATAGGGTCTGGTGATGTCTAGATCAAGTTTTTCCATTACTGACTTGGGCATTAGATTATGGGAGGCCCCTGAGTCAAACATGGCATTGTGTAGCACTTTGTCATGAATGTTTAGGCTTACATAAAATGGAGGGATACCTCCATCCACTGATTTTCCATTGACTTCTGAGCCAAAAATCAACTCTGGCTGATCATCCAGAATATTAACTGCATCCCTATTCTCTAGTACTTGTAATGATCTATTAATTTGTTGTCTGAAGACCTCATGTTTGGCTAGTTCATAAAGAGGAATTGCTATTTTCAGTTTTCCAATTTCTGTTTCAAGATTGAAAGGCTTTTCCATCTGAACTTTTATATTGTGAGCAGCAAGTTTTTCCCTCTCTGCTGAATTTCGGGTGACCTTGTCCTGGTCAGGTACACTGTTTTGGGGTATGCTTGAATTGTGTCTGTTTTCTAGAGGTCTGCCCAAGATCTCTATTGGAAGAGATGGTGTAGATGTAGGATTTACTGGAGGTTGTATATCAGATACATCTTCCACTGTGACCTCTCTTTGGAGTTTTTTATCTGAGGATTATGTTAAGACAGGCTTATTACTAGATTTTTTGGGCAGTTTGGTGTGTGTTTGTTTGGTATTCTCAGGTACATCTATGGTTCTACTTCTTAACTTGTATTGTTTGTGTACTTCATAGACTGTTGTGTCATACCCTTCTCTAAAATCAAATGACTCACCAGATTTTGTTTGGAATTGTTTGTATTCTTGGGCTTGTTGATCATCTTGTGTTAAGAATACTTGTTGTTCACTGTCCAAACCCATTAGATTGATGTGGGGATATTCTACTTGTTCACTAGTGGTTGAGGCCTCTGCATAGCTTTCTTGAAATGGAGGTCTGATATTCTGATCAGGACCAGTCCTCCCAGCATTTGGGTTTTGGTTTTTTCTAAAATTGGGATTCCTAGTAGTGTTGCATGTTTTCCCTTCCCAAGAGGACTTTCTCTCCATGGTCTCTACTCTATCCCCCAACCTCTCCATAAACTTCATGATTGCATCTAGCTTTTCGTCAAAAGTTGAGGGTTCCTCTTTAAATGTTGTTCTTCTCTCATTCTTTGCTCTGGTTCTCTTGGAAATCAGGTTTGCCTCCACACTGACAGCTATATTCTGCATGTCTGCAAGACTTGGAGGTGCTCTTTCTCTTAATTGATATGCCATATCTGAATCAAATCCATCAGGGAATTTGATCAAGTCCAAATCAGGTGGAGGTCTTAGGTTCTGAGGAATGGCGTTGTATACATTGTTGAACCTGACACAGTAATCTTGAACTGTTTCTTGTGGACCCCTTTTCAAATTATCATACTCTGTTAGTATGTGTAGAGGGTCTTTCTTCTTTTCCCATCGGTTTAGGAAGTTTAGGTATAGAGCATCAAGATTGAGTATGGATTGTGCAGCCAAGGACCTAAACCAGGTCCTTACATCCCCTGCTAAACTTTGTACAAAAATTTTCATTCTTACATCTTCATCATCTATTTCATAGTTCTCAAAGTAGTCCTACATTCTCTTGGTGTGTTGCTGGGCTGTATAAGAGCCAGTACCATCAAAGTAAGTGATCTTGCTTTGATAATCTTGGGGCATAGCCCCTAGATTTGTAGGCAGGTGTAAAGGGGCATATCTGTTAGCCATTTTTGCAGGGATAAAAGGGACAGCAAGAAGGAGTGGAACAGTTGGAAAAACAGGGATAATAGGAGTAAGGTGTGTTGGGGATGGAGGAGTGGGGAAGCTATCTTGGGAAGTGGATGAAGAACTAGGATAAGTGGGGGTTATGTGAGGATAAACTGATGCTTTGGTAGGAGTATGAATATAGTTCTGCTGAACTGTTTCAGCACCTGAGTTTGAGAGCTCTCCTAGCTGTTCTTGCTTCTTCAAGATTTTGGGAATTAAATTGGGGTTTTCAAAGACAGCTGGGGGATTAGGGTCAGGGTTGGACCTAGTGTAACGAGTCTTCTTCTTTGGAGCCAACTTCTGAGTTTTGTTTCCTTGGTATTCTATTAGAAGGTTAAGCAGGAAGCTTGTTTCCTTTCAAGTGGTAATTTGAAATAGTTCCCCAGTGGAGTCGCCAATGATGTTATCACTCAGGTTGTTCCCTGCTTCCGAAAGGGAATACGGCCGAGGTAACCACTAACCAATATTTTAGTTACAGGTCCTAGCCTACCTGCAACCAGAGAGGGCTCTCTCTTTATGATTTACCTTTGTTGATGGGTGATTTTAGGCTAGTTATCGTGTGCTGATTTTGTTTTGAATTTGGTTGGTTGGTGAATTCAAGAAGAACTAAGGTATAAATTACAGAGAAGTTTGGGCCATTGGGCAATGGAGTTCAGGGCAGTGTGCTACTGAAGTATGTTTCTGAAGATAGAGTGTTGTTGCAAAGCCAGATAGGCATCTGTGGAACAATTTTTTAAGATTAGGTAATGAAGTTATGGAATTAGTGAGTGAAAGGCAATTGAGAATCTTACACTATGCTAACAAGGGGAGAAATGAAAGTATTGCTTAAGAGAAGTTAAGAATGCTTAAACAAATTTCACAGTGAGAGAATTAGTTTAGACATGAGAAATTAAGAATTCATATCCATGGCTAATCCAGAAGAAAACATATTTATAAATAGAGATTGAGCATAGGGTGTATTCGAGAAAATCCTAAGCTATTCTTTTTCTCTATTTACTATGATCATGAACATATATGAATTATTGCATACATAGAAAGACAAGAACACGGTTCAGAATAACGTATTGTTCCAGCAAATGACACAGGAATTCTGCAACATAACACAGTCATTCATTTCCACCTTCAGACAGTATAGGAACCAGGAACTCCACCAGCAATTTGTATTAGAAAAAAGGTCTCAAATATACAATACAGCTCTTCTGAAAGAGTTTCACTACAACTGACCCTCAATACATTCTTTGAGGGGATATATATACAAAAATAGGATACAAAATATCTAGAAGGTGAGTTATTGTGCAATAAATTGCACCACCAACTCTCTTACAAAAAGTAAATGCAAGAAATAACTACAACAATTAATGTTGAGATGGCAGCTATCTTTCTGTCAGACAAATTTTGACTTTTTGGATCAGCAAAGTTGGTTGTAGCTGTGCCTGTAATTCTGCGTTAATTGAGCCTGTTGTCTGAGTGCTTTGATGAGTCACTGTACGAATGCTTCCTGTGATATCTGCGTGCTGGATTATCTGCTGACCTGTACTCTGACTGAGATCTGAATTTTCACCAAAAGAAATAATATAGTGGAATCACCTAGGTAGAACTTCCAGCATTTCCTGCCACCAATCAGCTGGAGGTAGCTGATGTCTCCTTATTTTTACCAGTGTTTCATCTGCTTCAGTATATCTGTAAAAATTTGGAGGCACTTTAAACAGATGATTTATCTCATGCTCAATAAAAAATAATTTTTCTAATTTGTCATACAAAGACTGCCCAGAGGGAGGCCCTGCTTCTTCTGTGGAGCTGGTGGATGTTGTGATCTGATTCTCAACATAATTTTTTATCCTTGTGATATATTGATCATATGACAGCAGTTGTCCTGTGCCAGTCACTAGGCTAGGCAGTCTTTTATCCTGCAATACTGTCATATTTGCCCTGAATTCATCTATTTCTGCCTTCATATCCTGACATTTCCTTTCTAGAGTTTGAGTGAAATTTCTCAAAGTCAGCACTTTCTTGGCTGTCAGGATAGTGTCTGTTCTACTATTTATTTCTAGTGCTGCCAATTCCTCCCTAGTGTGAGTATTGAGGAAATGTATCATTTTATTGGCCTTCTCAGGCATGATTCCTAGTGTTGTTCTGGCCTTTTGTATTTCAACATGAGCTATGCCTATTAGTTCAATTTGCTCATGTATTGCCTGAATTGACCTCCATTGGTCATGGATTGATTGGCCAATTTTGGCCCAAATTATCTTCTTGATTTCTGCCAGATTTTTGCCTAGAAGCAATTCTTTTTCCAAAGCTTTCACTTTGGCTTCCAAGGCCTTTATCTCTCTCTGCTTCTCTGCCACAGTAATCTTGGACTTGTCATAGCTGGCCTCTAGCTTGGCCAGTCTATCTTTGGCTTCATTTATTTCTGTCACCTGAATCTCAAGTTCCTTGACAGATTTCATCAAGTCCTCCATGCTCATGCTTGATTCTGCTGCTCCTGTTGTTGCTGTTGTTGCCTCTGTTGCTAATGTGGCTGTGGTAGGTGCTGGAATAATAGGAGGGGCTGCTGTTGCTTCTGTAGGAGGGACAGGGCCAAGAGTTGTAGAAGTTTGAGGGGGCTGGGAGGTTGACTCCCCTTGCTTGTCCTGCAATGCCTTTTCCAATTTTGCTTCCATCTGTAATATTCTTTGATTCATCATCAGAAGCAGATCCATGGCTTCATCAACTTGCTTTTCTTGTGCAAGTTCTGTTGTTTGAGGGTGAATGGTTGGAGGCAATTTTGCCTTCTTTCTCAGTGCAGCAATGTCATCCTCTTTTTTCTTCATAAGGGCCTTAATACCCTTTGGATCTTTAGGATCATGTCCTAGATCAATGATTATGTCTTCCAAAGTTTTTATTATGTTATCCTTAGTAGTGGAAGACATCCTTTCCAAATCAAGCTATGTATTTGTATTCCTTAGTGATTCTTTTAACTGATGGGCCAGCATGGCCCTGTCTGCTAGTGTGGCATACACCATTTCCCATGTCTGTTTGTGCAGCTCTGTTTGATACATGGGGTGTATGTCCTTGGAGAGGACCTCTAGACTTGTTTTGGTGTAGTCTGCAGATGATCTGGGCTTTGGCACTTTAGGCTTAAGATGAGTAAAAATCATCTTATCCTCCTTGATGTCATATGCTGCCATCAATCTCTGCTGCTTGGAGTCTTCAAGAATTGATCATATAGTTGAACCCTTAAGAGTTCATTTTGGGCCTTGATTTCCATAAATGACCCTTTGACTCCAGCTGGTTGTTTGCCCTGCTGCCTGGAAGAGGATACCTTTGTACTTTGTTGCATGGCCTGTTCTTGCTGAAATGAACTAGTGGCAGTCTGTTGGCTGGATTCTCTTTCTCTGCTTTGACTTTGTGCTCTTTCTTCATTGATGTGTTCTTCCTCGGACTGAGGGTCAATTCTTGGCCTTTTGGCCTCCGGTTGCTGTGTTGACCCACTTGGAGGTGTGGCCTCCACTCTATCTCGTTTTTTTCCTCTCTCTTAATTGAGAGGTGTTTGCAAAATTGGGATTTGGGGTGTTTCAGCTTGCTGTACAGGGGCTTGCCCTTGACTTTGTTCTTTTGAAGTGCTGGGTTGCCCTGCCTCTGTCTCTTGTTGTACATCCATCACTTCTTTGCCTTTTGTTGTGGTTGCTGTTGTAGTAGATGCCTGTTGGGTGGTCTGTGCAGCTGCAGCAGTGGATGTGCCTTCTCCCGCTTGAACTGGTTGCTTGAATATGACCTGCTGACAAGAATCCAAGTCAAGAGTTTTCTCTAAATCTTTCACAGTCTGCTCCATTGTCTCCTCCTAAGTAAATTCTTCTACTAATTTACCAGGCACCCATTCATCTTGGTTGGAAAAGTGTTCTATCTGTGGATATGGACAATGTTTATAGGCTAGCAGCCTATACTTGACTCTCCTAACACTGATAAAGCCTTCAGGGTCATAAGGGACCCACCAAAAGCTTATTTTAAGTTTAAGCTGTTGCCCCAATATTTGATCAGCTTCTTGCCAACCATCTTTCTTGTTCATGATGAAGGGGGCTAGGTGGTCTCTGAATTTGAGATTGGTTTTCTTCTTGGCACTGTGGAAGTGTGTAAGGTCAGAATTGATGAGTTGCCTATAGTATTCCAAGGCAAACAATCTCATAGGCACATATCTTGGGAGCCTGTAAGGACAGAGCTCACAGCCATAGATCCTGATGACTGTGTGATTTTGGTATAAATACCAATCACCTATTTTGTAATTCCTGGACAGCTGTAATATTTTCTGCATATCTTTGGACAATCTGGCAGGAGGCGTGCTTTTCAAGAGGCATGTGACTAGGTAGACAAATTGGTCAATGAATTCACAGTAGGAGTAGGGAGAGTTCTGGACTTGATGGAAAACTAAAGACCAGAAGATGACAGACCTCCTCTCACCTTGTGAATCCAGCTTCTTGATGTGGCACTGGAAGCAATCTGTCTGATAGTACATGAAGAGGTGATAGATGTATGATGAATATTTGAATATTTCTTCCCTGTCAAGCCTCAGCAGTTGGTCATGTATCTTGTTGGCAATAAACTTGGCATAATTGTATTTTATAGCAAGGGGCTTCCCAACGCTATATGCAGATAACAAGACCAACACAGTTTCATCAACATGTTCATTTGTGGAGAACCCCAGCACAGAGGATATCATGTCCACAAGCAGCTTGCCTACCTCATTGAAATTTGCATATGGGAAGGAGGTGGCCCAGAAGGCTGGCAGTCTACTCTCATGAAAGTTTTGGCAACTGCAATAATCTCAATTCTAGAGAGCTTGGAGCCCTCATCCAACAAATACTTTATGGAAAAAGGGTAGAGCAGCTAGGTTTTCTTGTAATTTAGCATCTGATTGATGGAATCAGGAGTTATGTAAAAGAGGATGCTCCCAGATGGAGAGTTAACAACTCTGAGTTTCTGGTCATAATTTTCTGCACAGAGGTGAATGACTTCGGGAAAGACATTTACAGATGGTAAGAAATAGATAGGCAAATTAGACTCCCAAATGCCATACATGTCGCTGTTGTCCAAGTGACTGTTGCCTCAGCTGGCAGAAGGTCTGTAAGTGGTTCCTCTCTGCCACAAAAACTGCAATGAGGAAATCACTGTCCACAAGTGGCATAGCTTCAAGCTCCTTATTGGGTGGATTGACAGGAGCAACATCTAGAGCAGATGGTGTGGCCATGTTTGATATTTACTGGATATTTACTTGAGCTTAGGATTAGTGCAAAGGCTGAGGAATGCCCCCTGAATTGTGTTTGAAAGTGAGCAGTCTTGAGAGTATGAGGAGACTTTTTTTACAGGGTTGATGAACTATGGAGCACTCTGTTGGAAGAAACTAGAGTGTTTTGAGCTAATTAGCTAGTTTTTTCCAAGGGAATTCTGATAACAGGGATCAGTGTGCAGTTATATGGGCTCTAGCCGATAGCTCGGCTTCTAAAATTGCTTTTTCACGTTGAATTTCGCAGAAGGGTACGAGTTTTTTGCAGAGCTTCGTGGTGTAGGGACTTTACCAAGTTTTTGGGTAGTTTTAGTGGATAATTTGACTGTGAGGAGCTTTGCAGAGTTTTTTACAGGAATTTAGGAGAAAAATGGCACAAACATGGGTGAAAAAGGTCGCCTGTGGCAAATACCTAGATTTTTTGGTGCAGGAGGTGTCCAACTAGAACAATTGCAGGCAGTTTGAGTCGACTTTGAGGGCGGCAAAAGCTTGGGTGGATAAATTCTCAATTTTGGCCGCAAACGACGTCTTCCGCATGCACAACGCTTCGAAAACGACAAGTTAAAATGACATAAAACGGTCATTTCCTGACTTTTTATGCAAATTTGGCCTTTTGGCGCCTTTTCAGCGATGACGTCAGCATGACGTCATCGGTGGGTCAGGGTACGGTAGGGTGATGTGGCGGCTGACATGGTGGCCACATGGCGGTGACACGGTGGCAGGGCATGTGGGCGGATGGACGAGGTGGAGGCAACGTGGAGCGGTGGTGGCGGAAGGGGGTGCTGACGTCATGCTGACGTGGGTATGACGTCAGCGGGAGGGGATAGGCGGTAAGTGGTTTCCCCGGAGCACCCTTGGGCGGTAAGTGGTAAGAGGGGCGGGGGCCTCCGAACAACCCGGGCGGTTGACGCATCGCGAGGGTACGGCGGTGAAACTGCCAATCCCCCGGACACTAAACCTCCGCTCGTTTGCTGATGAGATCGATCGCCCACCGTTAGATCTGTGGGGCCAGTGATCGAACGGCTAGCGGCGTACATGATGTGACAATAGTTTATGGCAGCGGGGACCCGCCGATTAAAATAATCGATTAAATATATTGCACGCGGGGTGGGTTTTCAACTTTGGTTTCGGGTATAATGTGTTTGCGCCCGTTTATAAATGTTTTATTTAAAAAACATTATAACCAATGTATTAGCGCAGAAGGGTAATGACAAGGTTTTGAGGGTGGAGAACATAGGTTTTTGATTTTTTGAGCAAAGTTCTTGATTTAAAACCCATAGTTCAGGGTAGTGGAGGGTTAGTATTAACCCCTGATGGATTAATATTCCCCAAATTATGACTATATAGCTATATTGCTAGGGGGAGGGTATTTACATAGACTTTTTGGGATTTTCACATAGATTTTTGTAAAATTAGGGAAGGGAATGCTTAGGGAGCTAGATAATACATTAGTTGTTAATATGACATTGTGAGGTGAGTGTGTAGGGGTAAATGCTAAGTTTTAAGAAGAAAAACTTAGGAATGAAAGATGAGGGAATTGAGAGTAAAGATTTTTACACAAAAAATGTGGCTTCTTTCCCTTGACTGAACTTCATAGTTTGACCTGGTACTTTGTCATGGAATGAAGTGGAACAGGACACTTGAGCAGGTCCCAAGGTCCTTGGGGGATGTTAATAAATGATGCTTGGGGAAAAAAGGGGGGAAATTAGACATGCTTCCATTGTTATGTCCTCAAACCTCTGCCATGGTGCCAATACCCTGAATGGAATGAGTCTTGCTCTTAATAAGCCAACTGGTGATGGCCCTTCACTCCTGCAACCTTACACTACTTACCCAACCTAGTAATCCTAACATTTTTTCTTCACTTGAAGTGGGTGCACTTGAATTAGCATACCATGATTGTTCTCTTTTTATTTTGACTTCCCTCCTATTTAAATCTATCCTTATTTCTTCCAAGGACCCAGATTAAGAAGTTGGGCTCCTTCATTTCTCTACCTAGCTAGTCATCTGCCAAGCTTGAGTTGTTTGGACAGGAAGCATTCTCTATTCTGCAACAAGCAATTTAAGCATGGCATGGTCCAAATTAGACTGTTGGGCCATCCATCAAGTATGATTAGCATCAGTATTTGTAGACTATGTTACTCCCACAAGATAGTAGTGGTATTTTGACTGGCCACTTTCCTGGTCTTTAGTTTGGGGTTCATTTTCACTATTCTTTTGACCATTTGATTTTCTTGCCTTTTGATTATTATTTTAAGGCATACCCTCTTTTCATTTTTTAATTTTTCTAGTATGTACACAAAATATGGAACCTTTGCAGCCTACAATGATGAACATATTTAGCCCTTCCACTGTCAATCATGAAAGATGAGACCTATTGGTATAGGAACCTAACAGCTGTGATTCCACAGGTGCTCTTTGAAGCTGGGCAGACGAGGAAGAAGCAGCGAATCTCTATCAGGAAGGAGAGGAAATCAAGCGCAAGACTAAGGTTGGTCTCCTTGGCCCCCCTCTTGTCTATTTTCATAAAGGAAAATGAAAGTAGACTTTAGTTGTTTGTTTCTAAGATAGCTACCAGTCTTAGTGGGAATAGCAGCATCCAAGTGGACACTATTCCCGATAACAAAATGGCGACTCCACTGGGGAGCAACTAGATTGTTTGTTAGCCTATCTATCTTTGTTTCTTTTATAAAGTTACAGACAGAGCCTGAAGCCAAGTCAGCTAGCCTTCGAACTGCATTTGTTATACAAATGCAAAGTATATCAATGTTGCTTCAGTCTATCTCCGGGTTTTGTTTATGAATTAAACAATCGATCTACAAACAATCTAATTTCCCTAAGTGGTGGCTCTAGTAACCTCTTTAGATCACCCCTGTGTTTTACATATACTGAACATTACTTACTCGGCCTAAATCCCTGTACTGAATTGCAAACTGTGAGTGGAAACTTGTTTAAAGTCTTGCACTAGTACCATCGCACCCTGCCTTCAAGGCAGACTATATGCATCGCACTTCCTGAGTGCAGTAGGTGCGCTGCATACTGAATTCACAGTGTGACAGGTGTGATGGTCAGGGAAGGTTAACTTTACCTTCATACTGTGGTTTTTTCTCACTATTTTCAGTCCTATTCAGGCGTTTTGCTGTCTGTAGTCAGTGCATCTCTGTGAAAACCCCTTTTCTTTCATTATTCCACCTCCTTAGTGCAAAGAACTGTAAGTTTTTTTATGTATTGTGTGCTATTTTCAGTTCTCTTCTGCAAAAAAGTAGCATAGTCGAACTGTTGTTTCTAGATCTAAAAGCGTCATAGCTATCGTTTTTAGTTTTAGAAGACAATCCCATTGTTATTGATAGTCGATTATGCAGTTTCTATTGCATATGATTTGAATTAGTAGTTTTTAAAGTGTCGAAAAGCAATTTTTATTTCAAAATCGCAAAGTGTCTCTCTTACCTTCACTCCATTTTGAAAAGAAATTTGTTGAGTATTGTCACTTTAAAAGTAATTCAGATTTGCACATAGCTTTCTTATCATCATTCATACATTAAGAAGGCTAAAAACAAATACATTCATGTGCATTTGCATTTTTGACTGCTTGGTTTGATTTAGGACAGTGCATTTAGCGTGTGCTTTGTGCCGTTTGAAGAAAGATTCTTAATTTTCTTTCCTTAGTAACTAGGATTTTCATTGCCAAAAGAAGATTAAACGTTTGTTTATCATCTTAGAATGCATTTTAGGAACTGTATATACATCACGCGGTGAACCTGAAAGGCAAATTGTTAAGCAAGATCAACTTAAAATAAATTTAATGAATCTAACAACGCTTTGGAACCTAATGCACAACATCTAGAGGTCTACGCTAGAGCATATTCCGGCGTCGTAAAACCTGGTAACTATTGTTTTCATTGTTGGTTGGGGGATTCCTCCACTCTGAGATGGAAAGTGCTAGTACAGACTTGTGCTCCCACGTACCGTCGAGTATATATTGGGAGACCACAATAGGCTGCATCCTTTATCTTTAGGAAGCCATGTCTGCTGCCTTATCGATCGCAATGCACTAAACACAGCATTCGGGAAGATTGACTGCCGTACTGTAAAAATTATTCTGCAGTTTTGCGATTGGTTTGCTAATCCCCTCTACCTAGATTTCCAGAGACGTCTATTTTGCTCCTTTTTAGATTCCTTAATAGAAAAGGTCCTCTGAGCACTTGTCACTTCAGGCTCACTAAAAATTGAAGGCGACTAGAGTCATCTTTTGTTTTTTCTCAACTCTTTAAAATTGAAAAAACAAGTTGTGTCAAAGCATCTAAAATTTATTTTAATCGAAATAACATCACAAATTCCCTCGTTGGTCTTTAGGTTGAGAAAAATGGATTCTACCAACCAAGGATTTCCCCTTGGTGGAAATCCTAGTCCCTTCTCCTCTTGGGGAGATGTTGGTGCACCCCATATGGCCACATTGTCACTTCCAGGGTCGACGATTGGTTTTCCTATCTAGCTCTTCTCTACCTCTGTCGTTTAAAATACCGTAATTCTTGAATAGTCAAGTCAGCAACTAGATGATACTAGAGCTGCCCACCAACCTTCTACTTCATCTGATTCTCCCTCTCCTCCTTCCTCTTCGCTTGATAAAGCTGATAAAGCTAAAAATCAAGTAACTGAGAAGAAGAAGAAGCAAAAAGAG
>APFE030415660.1:128617-151894 GCA_000404065.3 Pinus taeda
AGTAACTGAGAAGAAGAAGAAGCAAAAAGAGAAAAAGGAAAAGAAGAAAAAGGAACCAAAATCGAAAGGGGGAAACCAAGCATCATCTAGCGAAAATCCTCACACTGCACCGTCTAAACCTAAATCTCCTTGTGTCATTTGCAATGGAGGCCACTATCACCAAGATTGTCCCTGCATCCCACGGATCTTAAGGGACTAGTCTCCTTGTTTGCACAATCTGGTGTTGCCAACCTCTGATGATCATGTTGAATGCACACCATCAACCAGTGAAGGTGAAGCACCTGGACAGAAAAGGAATCCCAGATTTCCTTGTAAATTGTGTGAAAGCAATCACGCCGTCCACCGTTGTCCCTTCCTTGACGATGCTAAAAGAGTTTTGGATGACCGTCCTGCTTCACTGCTACGGCTCCCTCCTGGATATAAAAAACTCTTGCCAAGTCCACCACTGGTTGAAAATCTGGCTGGCCCGCCATTGTGGTCGGCCGAAGTGTCTATCATTGAAAATGAACCTTCTGAATCCATACCAGATGAAATTCAAAAGGTCGAGACGGCAGTTGACCCGGTTTTGCCTTCAGAGTGTTCATCTTCGAATGATACCGTCACTGAAGAGAAAGAGAACGACACTGTTCAAATTCTTTTCGTAAACACAGACTCCGATGAACTTAGGGGCAGTCCACCCATTCCTTTATCACAGGAAGGAAGTTCATCAGAGTCATACCTGGCCATCTATTCGGTCCCACCTCCAAGCAACCTAATCGTTTCCTTCGACTGGAATCTACTAGGCAGACCTCGTTTACTAGCTAGTGTACCATTCAGAATCATTGTACAAGCTTACAGAATGGTCATGGCTGGTACCATCATCGATGAAGGGGCTTCTGTGAGTATCCTTTCCTCAACTACCTGGAAAGCGCTTGGTTCACCATCGCTTTTGCCTAAAATGAGAAATCTGACAGGCTTTGACAAAGGAACCGGTCGACCATTAGGGATCCTTCCAAATGTGCCCATTACTTTGAGAAGGAAAACCATTCACATGAACGTGATGGTAGTTCAAGGACCCTTGGATTATAATCTACTCCTTGGACGTGACTATATTAATTGCATGGGAGCCGTCGTCTCCTCATTCTTTAGAGTAATGTGTTTTCTGCACGAAGGCATAATGGTCAAGCTCATAGACCAAATGTCATTCCCCAGTTCACACATCGTAAATAGTCAAATTCCATCCCTAAATGGTCTTTTCACACAAGGAATGTCTCATCGATATCCAATCCATCCACCTGATGAGCGCGAGTGATTCAGGAGGATGTGACTAAAACCCAGGGGGCATGCACCCTGGTCTATTTCGGCAGGAGAACCTTGGGTATAGAGTAGGTTTCCGCGGATGATATATGACTAGTCTGACACACCCGTCCTCACAGGAAAATAGGATTATGTTGGAATAAGATACATTCGTTAAAGTTATGTGAGTGGAGTAACTCTACGCCACTCACCTTTGTCTATTTCGGTATACATCGCCAAGGAAGCATTTTATCTGCTACACTGATAGAACTTTCATGGTAACCTGGGAATGTTTCGCTATACTTGGGGGCATGCAAACCTTTCCGCATGCAAGCGAAGAGCGACCATTTATTTTTTTAAATTTGTAGGACCTCTAACCCTTTAAACCCGTAAGGCTGGTCGTTTCCTAGCTTGCATAAAGAAAGGATCCGGGGCAAAGCTTCTAAAAGGTGCAAGCCCCTTAAAAATGGCATCTTGAATGAGACATCCTTATTATATGACTGGTGAGCAGTGTTACCGCAGGGTTCAAGCTCGTTAAAAAATAAACCCACTACGAGCAGTTTTAGCGCATAGTTCAAGCTCGTTAAAAAATAAACATAAGTCATGAGCAAATGTTTCACCCAGAGTTTAAGCTCATTAAAAAATGAACCGGTAAGTAACCATTGTGAATGCCTTATCGCCATCTTATGAGCCTTGGTCATGTTCTCATCATCACCTCCACTCTGTTTTTAGCCGATCATTCACCTCCATTCGATTGTTTACCCTTTCGAGGAACATCCGTGAAGAGTGATTCTATTAGCCATCCTTGTGACACTGCCATGATTGGAAAATTCCAAACCTTATCTGGAATTAGCTGCTACCCAAAATCATCACTCGTTCCTTGAAAACGAGTCTCCTTTAAGCTCTTTTCAACTGACTCGTAAAATATGAAAAGATTGCCAAGCGACCGGCTTCTCCGGCTCGTTAAAGTCATCGGAAGTGCCATCCCTCCTCTATATTTTAATCCTTTTGGACCTGAGGGATTATTACACAAAACAATCGAGCGCTTGTCTTGTTCGGCTCATTAAAACTATCGAAAATTCATCCCTTTCATATTGTTTTACACTTTTTCGGACTTAAGGGATTATATGAAGAAAAAGAATCTTTGGAGTCTCCTTTCTATCCCTTTCAGACTCTCTAAAATTGAAAAGGACCAAGTTATCTTTGTCATTAAACTCGTTAAAACCGAATAGCGACAAACTCATCCAAATGGATGAGAACGAGTTTCATTGTCATTAGGCTCGCTAAAATATAGTGACAGGTTCGCCCGAAGTGCGGATTATAGAACAAGAATATGTTATCCTCCTCAAACTTGACAAAAATAAAGAGGTACTGGTCAGAAATGACTGGGGAAAATTGGGAAGAAAACTTGAAAAATCTTTATTGGTAGCAAGTCGCTCTTGAACATGACACTTTCCTTCCGCATCCAAGCCGGGTTGGGTTGTTCCGTTCACTGGTCATCACCATTGGTCCATCACACCATCCATCTTTAGGGTTAACGCTATCAATCCATCGTCAGTGTCACTGATATGTTCAAGAGAAGTCATTCAGACAATTCGCATGTGTCTCACCCACTGCAATACATTCATGCTCCATCCTTTCATGACCGCCACCCTGAACCTTGTATCATCAGATCGTTTTCACCTCCAAAATCATTTGCTTCATTCTGTGTCGTTGATGTGGGATTCGTTAAGGCCCTCCTACGACGGGTCACTTCTTGTCGACATCAGCTCATTATCCAAGAAGTTGACTTAGGAACAACCCTTTCAGTACTTTGAAGCTTGCATGCCTCAATGGCAAGTTTCTCACTTTCGGCGACAGGTTTACAGTAATGGCCTTCGACCGAGAGATTTTGCGTGTTGTTCGACGCCAAGTCCTTTTTCACACCACGCGAATTGTATTGTAGTACCTTGAGGTTCGTTGTTATTATTGGTGATTCCTCTCGTGCCTATTAATAGCTTACATAATTGGCTGGTAATCAGGTGATGTCTTTCCATGTTCGACTCCAGAACATTTTTCACATGGATCGACTTGTACTCTGAGTGAAGATTGAAAGAGTTTTGAAGACCCTGAATTTAGTTTCATCCATCTGGGCTACAATATATTCAGGAATATAAAGACATCAACTGTACATCATTGTCGAACAGATGATCATCCAAATCAAAGGATGATGAGTCCGAATCATTAGTCTGCCATGCAGACGAATGTCTATCCTATGTACATGAAAATGAATTTATAAAGCTGAGCATGGGAATGCCCGCCTCAGCTAGATCATGAAAAAATGTTGTCGAAATAATGTATTGTGTTTTAGCTTATTAGAAGTCGCCTCCCAGCTCAGAAAAACTTCGGATCCTCATGGTAAAGCATTTCACCCGACATCAAAAGATTAATGACCTCATGCCTTAGGAGGAAATTGTTATAGACATTTTTGGGCACTTCAACCCCAATCAAAATGTCCATAAACTGAGGGCGCCTAAGTCCCTAAAAGTGTTGCTTCACTGCCTAAAGGAACAAGGTCAGCTGATTACATCATCTCCCAGAAGTTCTCCACTAAAAACTGCTCATAAATGGTCAAAACTGGACCATACTAAAACCCCAGTGTAGAGGGTGCGATGCATATCACCTTCTCAGTGTACAGGGTGCGATGCATACTGAATGACTCCTCTGTAGGGTGCGATGGTCGGGAATGGACAAATGGCAGGGACAAATTGCAAGGTGGAAGATCATGGAATCTTCCAGAAGCTTCCCCTCTGACACTTGCCTCTCTGTTTTCGACCAGGGATGAGTAAGAGATCATCATTCTCCAAGTGGAAGCAGGAACTATCAGAGAGAGAACACTAATCAAGACCCCAGAAGATGACTCACCTCCCTATAATCATCTATATATGGATCCCTCATGACAGAGATCCGGAGGCTGGAATTTTGTATCTTATAGAGAAGTGTTGTTGGTTTTCTGGTGTATATTCACAGTGTTGGGTGATATAAGCTTTGCTTGAGGTGAAGAAGGGCTTTCTAGCTGGAGGATGATGCTGGGTCAGAACATATGGTTGTAATCCTCTTGCTACTTTTCATCTTAATAAAGTTATTCTAGTTTTCCTCCATATTCTTGTGTACTTGTTTATATATGCATTTGTATGGTTAACACATATCTGGTCTTGTGTTATTTATGAATATAGATCTTTGTTTCTTCGATAGTAGTATTTTGTTGTGATTCCATAGGTGCTCTTTGAAGTTGGGCAAATGAAGAACAAGCGGTGAAGCTCTATCAAGAAGGAGAGGAAATCAAGCGCAAGACTAAGGTTGGTCTTTTTGGTCCCCCTCTTGTCTATTTTCATAAAGGAAAACGAAAGTAGAATTTACTTGTTTGTTTCTAAGATAGCCACCCATCTTAGTGGGAATAGCAACATCCAAGTGGACACTATTCCCGGTAACACTTAACCTTGCCCCATTAACAAAAAGTCAACCCAACTTTGACTGCTTCTAACCTCCTCATTCGGACTCAAATTGATGAAACGTTCACACCGATGCGATCAGGACGATGAGATATATGCTCTGGTCTTGGTTCGAGCATAATCCAAACATTTTGATTTTTGAGCTTTTGTTAGTCCTCTTTGTCCTATGTGTCCCTCTGGAGCCACTTGGATCAATCCTCCCCAGTGAAAGCTTTTGGTCCTCCAAAATCATGAAAAATAAACTAAAACTTCTCTGTACCTTGTCTACATCACAAGCGTCCTGAAAATGTCTCGCTTCCATCTCCTTCACCTTTGTTCTTCGGAGCCTTAAGCGATGAGCCAACACCTGCAACATCTGCAACCTATAGTACATTGTTTTGCAAATTACATGCTTGACTTTCATGACCAATTAATGACCCAAACATCCCACACTTGCCACGAGTTTATAACACATACTTGGTGATCAAGTTTATAACAAGATGGGAGCAATACCCCCAACTACAGAAACAAGGCCAACATATCATTGTTGCTTCAACAAGTGATGGAAAACTCATCATCACTACAACGTAGGATTTACAAAGATAAGGCCAGACACTATATTCTTTGACAAGTGATGGAAACACGACATCACTTTCATAGTTCATCATGCGACACAAAACAAAGACCAAACATCATTGTTGTTGAAAAAGTGATGGAAAACGCATCATCACTTTTACATTTTAAAATGCAGCAAATGATTTACAAAAGCACGACCATGAAACGACAACATGTCTAGAAACCATTTTTCACTTATCAATGTGAATGGGTTGCCTCCTTGTGGTGCATTCGATTGTCGAACGACTGCTTCACCTGGTTCATGTACCATCTCTTTGTCTTTAAGGCACTGCTCTAGATGGAGCCTCCAACAAGTGGCTCTTTGATGGCCACTTATGTCACAATGACTGCAATACATCTTCTTTCTCTATATCTGCTTAACATGTTTCTTTACCTGTTGTTGAGAGGGTCTTTCATGCCTCGTCCTTTTGTGTGCTGCCATTCTTTTCCAACACTTAGAAAATGTATGGTTATGTAATCCACAAAAGGTGCATGTTTTTCGATGCCATGTTCTTCATTCATCATTAACAACATGATCATAATTGAAATGAACATTCACATGTCAAAAGTGGTTATAGCTTTCCTTGCTGTCTCTGGTGTAATTATGGCGATGAGAGCTTGCCTCAGATCTTTCCCTGCAATGGAAACTTTCATGGAATGATGGGGATGTGTTCCCATCATTCTCTTTCCTCGACGATTTCGATGATGTCTCAGAAGAATTTGACACCTTTGAGAATTCTCCTTTGGTGTATCTCAAGCCTACAAATTGAGGTCTCTCCATAACCTCCAATGGTCAAGTTATGCCTGGTTATTAACACCAAGTTTTTCTTCATCCTTGAGCCTTGTCTTAGTAAAGAGCCTCATTTTTTTCCTTATAATTGGGATCTCCACATCTCCAACAGAAATCATACTATGTGGCGAGGAAACCGAAAGAAAATCAACATATTTTACCTCCTTTGTCGATTTGGAAAGAACTGATGAGGGCTTCTCATCATCTGTTGTTGGTGATTCGCTAGTTGTCTCGGTGCATTCCCCAAATTCCTTTCTGACATACCTAAGTCATGTTCGACAAGGAAATTCTTCTACTTTGATGGGGTTGATGATGCCTTGGCCATTAACGTGCAAGCCTTTTCCTTCATACCCCATTTTCTTCAACAGTTTGGAGCCAATTCCTGTGGTATGATTTTCAAAAACTGCGAAATCATCATCAGGAAACATACATGAATTTGGAGAACTACTTTTTACCTAACATGGGTCACGCTGCAGTTTTTCCAAGGCCCGATCCTTAGCTTGCAACTGTCGTAGAAAACTTTTTTTGTCCTCATTCTCTTCATGTAGACGCATCTTCAATTCAACGTTCTATGTTTGAGGATTATGTTTGTTTTGCTTTAGTTCTTCTAGGGCCTCTTCCATGGCTTGCAACTGAAGTTGCAATCACTCCTTTTCCTCTGTCTCTTTCTGTAGACTTTCATATATGATTTCCACCCTTTTGGAAATTTTGAGCATGGTCTCGTACATCATTTTTTCATCTTTTGTCACTGCATGTTCCATTATTCACGCTTGCAACTCACATCAAAGCAAAGACCACTCTGATACCACTTGATCTAGGTCTGGGTGTGACGAAGGACCCTTCCTAGACCTTTTACTTTTGTGATGTGTTAAATTTCATTTTTAAAAAGAACATAAATGAATACATCTACATGTTGTAAAGCAGAGGAACAAGAGAATGATTAGCACATGAAAACATAAGTCGTTGATAACGAAGTTCATCTAGGAGGGATTACGTCTGCGGGCCCCAATGTCAAGATGGTGTAGGTCGCCGCATTAAGTGTAGTCAATAGTAATGATGTACATAAGAGGTGATGTCGTTATCATACTAGGAAAATGCCTTCACACAAGAGTGGCGCCACGAGATGTTCGACTACAGGAACTCTCAGTCAAAAGACTCCTATCATTATGACACAAAAACTCATGCATGATGAGCATCTCGCCAGCATGGCATAAAAGGGATCTCAAAGAAAAGATGCACGATGACACATGAGTATCCCATCAACATACAACAAAGGGATCTCAAAACACAACATGACAAATCATGACACTAAGTACATTACACAAATGATTCTGCATCACATCAAGCAGGAATCATGAAAATGAGTAAGAAACAGGATCCTACATCAAGCATCAACAGGGATCTATGCAACACGATGCATAGCAAAACAAGTACATGAATACACTGTATATACCTCACAACCAAGGGCCATATGAAGAAGTAGATGTCAAACTGCTAGATATGCTCGGACCATCGATCTCACGGCATCAATCGCATGGAAATGGTTGTACGAACATAAATGCTGACACCTGCATTCCACTTAGAAAAGTGGCTAATGAATAGAATGAGAAAATGAGAAATCTGAATGCACCATTGATTTGTGGTGTCGAATAGTGCAAAATCAACTACAAATTTATGAATTCTAAGAAGTTGAGAATTTGGAGCTCAAGGAATCTTTTAGGTTCCCCCTAGATTCCTTAAAGATTCTGCTCCATAGGTGGATTGGAAATCTGCAACTCCAAAGGCGATTCCGACCTCGCCATTGTGATCCCTACAGAAAAACATGAAAAACGACTGTAAACTTGACTTTATTTCGACATGGAGAAAAATTACCTCCTCAGGAAAATTTCAAGGATCATGGTTCCACTCCCTGTTTCTGCAGTGATCATGGTTCCACCTCCATATAGAAAAATGCATAACTCTAATGGAGAAACAGACAGTGCAATTGCATTCGTGGTGTCAAGAAGTGCTGAAACCATATAAAATTTGTCAAATTCTGACAGTGAAAATTCAACCCTCCTACAAAATTCTGCCTCGAACTGCATGCACTGCCTCCTCTACCCGAGCTCACTGAAAACTGCATTTTAAATAAACATGGGTGGCATATTTTCCCAAATTTTTTATTAGCGGAGTTGGTTAGGGAGTTTGGTTCATATGGAGGAGGTCGGGCAATCAAACCCGACCTCCTCCTTTTTTCACACATTACTAACAAAAAATTTTAAATTTAAAAATTTCGGTTGGGCTGGGCGCACCTTGGGTGGCCCGCCCACTGTACCCACCTCTTGTCATATCTGTTGGCCCATCATCCATGATATATGTCGTTGGTTGAATATTTTGGATCTGTGGGTTCCGAGTGGTTTCGTGGTGTGGGGTGGCGGGGTCATGGCCACCCACCCCGGTTTTTGGTTACCCAGTTCTGTGGGAAGGGCCAGGGGTCATGGGCCACCCCTCCACTAATATAATATGGTTATTTTGCATGCATAAGGGGTGGCGGGGTTGCTGGCCCGCCACCCTTTTTATATATATTATATATATTATTATTATATAAAATTTTATTATTATATAAAACAAACCATTCATTTTGGCAAATTCAGTTTTGGACCGTAGGAGTCATTTTAACTAAGCCACAATTTCACCTAAAATCTGGCCAAAGTTGACCCGAATCTGGTGGAAAAGTTCTGTCCAAATTGTGGCCTCCTTATGCCTGCCCAGTCAGCAAAGAGTCAACCCAACTTTGACTGCTTCTAACTTCCTCATCCGGACTCAAAGAGAAGAACCGTTCACACCGCCATGATCAGGATGACGAGATCTATGCTCTAGTCTTGGTTCGAGCATAATCCAAACATTTTGATTTTTGAGCTTTCCTAAGTCCTCTTTGTCCTGTGTGTCCCTCTGGAGCCACCTAGATCAATCCTCCCCACTAAGGAGATTTTGGTCTTCCAAAAGCACGAAAAATAAAATGTAACTTCTATGTACCTTGTCTACATCACAAGCATCCTAAAAAGGTCTCGCTTCCATCTCCTTCAGCTTTGTTCTTCGAAGTCTTAAGCGATCAACTAACACCTGCAACATCTACAACCTTTAGTACATTGTTTTGCAAATTACATGCTTGACTTTCATGACCAACTAATGACCCAAATGTCCCACACTTGCCACGATTTTATAACACATACTCGGTGGTCGAGTTTACAACAAGATGGGCACAATACCCCCAACTACAAAAACAAGGCCAACATATCATTGTTGCTTCAACAAGTGATGGAAAACTCATCATCACTACAACACAAGATTTACAAAGATAAGGCCAGACACTATTTGCTTTGACAAGTGATGGAAACACGACATCACTTTCATATTTCATTATGCAACACAAAACAAATACCAAACATCATTGTTGCTAAATAAGTGATGGAAAACACATCATCACTTTTACATTTTAAAATGCAGCAAATGATTTACAAAAGCACGACCATGAAATGACAACATGTCTAAAAACCATTTTTCACTTATCAATGTGAATGGGTCACCTCCTTGTGGTGCATTCGATTGTCGAACGACTGCTTCACCTGGTTCATGTACCATCACTTTGTATTTAAGGCACTACTCTATATGGAGCCTCCAACAAGTGGCTCTTTGATGGCCACTTCTGTGACAATGACTGTAATACATCTTCTTTCTCCAGATATTCTTAACATGTTTCTTTACCTACTGTTGAGAGGGTCTTTCACGCCTCATCCTTTTGTGTGCTACCATTATTTTCCAACACTTAGAAAATGTATGGTTATGTAATCCACAAAAGGTGAATGTTTTTTGATGCCATGTTCTTCATTCATCATTAACAACATGATCATAATCGAAATGAACATTCACATGTCAAAATTGGTTATACCTTTCCTTGTTGTCTCTAGTGTAGGTATGGCGATGAGAGCTTGCCTCAGCTCTTTCCCTACAATGGAAAATTTCATGGAATGATGGGGATGTGTTCCCATCATTCTCTTTCATCGATGATTTCGATGATGTCTCGAAAGAATTTGACACCTTCAAGCATTCTTCTTTGGTGTATCTCGAGCCTACAAATTGAGGTCTCTCCATAACCTCCAATGGTCGAGTTATGCCTTTGTTATTAACACCAAGTTTTTCTTCCTCCTTGGGTCTTGTTCTAGTTTAAAGCAGCCTCATGTTTGTCCCTGTAATTGGGATCTCCACATCTCCAACAAAAATCATACTATGTGGTGACAAAACCAAAAGGAAATCAACATATTTTACCTCCTCTATCGATTTGGAAAGAACTGATGAGGGTTTCTCATCATCTGTTGTTGGTGGTCCGCTAGTTGTCTCGATGCATTCCCAAACTTTCTTTCTGACATACCCAAGTCCTGTTCGATAGGGCAATTCTTCTACTTTGATGGGGTTGATGATGCCTTGATCATTAACATGCAAGCCTTTTCCTTCATACCCCATTTTCTTCAACAGTTTGGAGCTAATTCCTGTGGTGTTATTTTCAAAAACAGCGAAATCATCATCAGGAAAAATACATGAATTTGGAGAACTACTTTTTACCTCACATGAGTCACGCTGCAGTTTTTCCAAGGCCTCATCCTTAGCTTGCAACTATCATAGCAAACTTTGTTTCTCCTCTTTCTCTTCATGTAGACGCATCTTCAATTCAACGTTCTTTGTTTGAGGATTATGTTTGTTGAGCTTCAGTTCTTCTAGGGCCTCTTCCATGGCTTGCAACTGAAGCTGCAATCGCTCCTTTTCCTCTGTCTCTTTCTGTAGAGTTTCATACACGATTTCCACCCTTTTGGAAATTTTGAGCATGGTCTCGTACATCGCTTTTTCATCCTCTGTCAATGCATGTTCCATTGTTCACACTTGCAATTCACATCAACGCAAAGACCGCTCTGATACCACTTGATCCAGGTCTAGGTGTGATGAAGGACCCTTCCTAGACCTTTTACTTTCGTGATGTTTTAAATTTCATTTTTAAAAAGAACATAAATGAATACATCTGCATGTTGCAAAGAAGAGGAATAAGACAATGATCAGCACATGAAAACATAAACTGTTGATAACATAGTTTGTCTAGGAGGGACTACATCTCCAGTTCTCGGTGTCAAGATGGTGTAGGCCGTTGCATTAAGTGTTGTCAATAGTAATGATATACATAAGAGGTGATTTATCATACTAGGAAAATGCCCTCACGCAGGAGTGGTGCCACGAGGTGTTCCACTACAAGAACTCTTAGTCAAAAGACTCCTATCAGTATGACACAAAAACTCATGCATGATGAGCATCCCGCCAACATGGCATAAAAGGGATCTCAAAGCAAACATGCATGGAAACACATGAGTATCCCATCAAAATACAACAAAGAGATCTCAAAACACAACATGACAAATCATGACACTAAGTACATCACACAGATGATTCCGCATCACATCAAGTAGGAATCATGAAAATGAGTAAGAAACACGATCCCACATCAAGCATCAATAAGGATCTGTGCAGCACGATGCATAACAAAAGAAGTACATGAATACACTGCACATACCTCACAACCAAGGGCCATTTGACGAAGTGGATGTCAAACTGCTGAAGCTGCTTAGACCATCGATCTCACGGTATCAATTGCATGGAAATGGTTGCTCGCACATAAATGCTAACCCTTGCATTCCACTTAGAAAAGTGGCTGAAGAATAGAATGAGAAAATGATAAATCTAAACACACCATTAGATTTGTGGCGTTAAATAGTGCAAAATGGATTGCCAAATTTCTGAATTCTGAGAAATTGAGAATCAGAGGCTCAAAGAATCTTTTAGATTCCCCCTAGATTCCTTAAAGATTCTGCTCCATAGGTGGACTAGAAATATGCAACTCCAAATGCAGTTTTGACCTTGCCATTGTGATTCTTGCGGAAAACCATAAAAAATGACTATAAACTTGACTATATTCCGACATGGAGAAAAATTACCTCCTTAGGAAAATTTCAAGGATCATGGTTCCGCTCCCTGTTTCTGCAGCAATCATGGTTCCACCTCCATACTGAAAAATGACCAAAAAATGAAAAACTCTGATGGAGAAATAGACAACGCCATTGCGTTCATGGCGTCGAGAAGTGCTGAAACCATATAAAATTTGTCAAATTTTGACAAAGTGAAAATTCAGCCCTCCTGCAAAATTATGCCTCAAACCGCGTGCATTGCATCCTCTGCCTAAGCACTAAAAACTGCGTTTTATATAAAAATGGGTGGCAAATTTTCCCAAGTTGTCTGTTAGCAGAGTTGGTTAGGGAGTCTGGTTCATATGGAGGAGGTTGGGCGGTCAAACCCAACCTCCTTTTTTCACACATTACTAACAAAAAAAATTTAAATTTAAAAATTTCAGTTGGGTCGGGCCTGCTTTGGGTGGCCCGCCCACCGTACCCACCTCCTACCATAGCTGTCAGCCCACCATCTATGATATATGTCATTGGTTGAAGGTTGTGGATCTGTGGTTTCCGCGTGGTTCCGTGGTGTGGGGTGGCAAGGTCATGGCCGCCCAACCCAGTTTTTGGTTGCCCAGTTCCTAGGGAGGGGCTAGGGGTCATGGCCCGCCCCTCCACTAATATAATATGGTTACTTGGTATGCATAATGTGTGGCGAGGCTAGTGGCCCGCCACCCTTTCTTTTATATATTTTTTTTATTATATAAAACAAACCATTCATTTTGGGAAATTCAGTTTTGGACTATAGGAGTGATTTTAACTAGGCCACAATTTCATCCGAAATCTAGCCAGAGTTGGCTGGAATCTGGTGGTCAGGTTCTATCCAAATTGTGGCCTCCTTAACCCTGCCTAGATAGCAAAAAGTCAACCCAACTTTTACTTCTTCTAACTTCCTCATCCGAACTCAGATTGATGAACTGTTTGCACCACCGCGATCAGGATGACAAGATCTATGTTCTGGTATTGGTTCGAGCATAATCCAAACATTTTTAATTTTTATCTTTCCTGAGTCCTCTTTGTCATGTGTGTCCCTCTACAGCCACCTGGATCAAATAGCTTGATCTTATGCCACTTTCCAGAGTTATTTATGGTTCCTCCACTTGCAACCATCACTTGACACTCTAGTGCTAGATATAGGAAGCAATTCAATTCCTTGGCTAGCTTACAATGAATAAAATTATGGGTATTGGTTGAATCAATCGACACTATTACCTTTTTCTTCTTGATATGTCCTTCTATATTGATAGTTTGAGGACTGGTAATTCCAGAAAAATGCATTACAAGATATGGTTTGATTCATTTCTTCCTTATCTACGGTTTGTTCTTGGTGTATATCCTCTTTTTTTGACATTTCTTTTTCATTTTCCTCCTCTTCTTCACAATCTATGTAAAATAGTTTATTCTGAGCACATTTATGACCTTTAGTGTATTTTCTATCGCAACTGTAACAAAGCCCTTTTTCTCCTTTTTCTTCCAATTGTTGTGGTGTCAACCTTGTAGGTTGTGGAAGGCTAGGGGCAACAACACTTCCATCTTTATAACTGTGAGTGGTTGGCTTCCTTGATGCCATAATTTTTTTTCTTGCCAACCTGAATGCCTTCTCCAATGAATTAGGTTCCCAAAGGCGAATGTCATGTTGGATGTTATACTTTAAAGTCCCTATGGACACATCAATCCTATGCTCCTCTCGAATAACTTTTACCCTTATATTCAATTTTTGGAAGTCCTCAATGTGCTCCATCATTGAACCCTTTTGTTTGAGATTTATCAATTGGCTAAATAAAGTGTTGCTTTTTGTATCCTCATCATGTGATATCATTTCATCCGTAAAAAATTCTTAAGTGACAGTTTGTTTAGGAGAGCAAAGCCATCGATACCATACAAACTGATTTGGTTCCATATATAAGGTTGCAATGCGTACCTTTTGTGTGTTTTGCACATTATGGAGATCGAAATATTGCTCCATCTGTAGTATCCATATTATGGGATCCTTGCCATCAAACTTCCTCATATCAATCTTTGGAACATGGTGGGTCTTTGATCTGATGCTAGAGTCTCTGAAATCATGATTAACATTTATTTTATTCTCATCATGAGTTTCCTTTACTACCCTTTTTCCATAAGAAAGCATTTCTTGTAGAAACTTTGTCAAATCTATCTTCAAATCATCCATCTTAGCTTCCACACCTTTCTTTAAACCATCCATCTTAGCTTCCACGTCATTCATCTTAGCTTCTATGCCTTTCTTTAAACCATCCATAATAGCTTCCACACATTTCTTTAAACCATCCATCTTAGCTTCCACACCATCCATCTTAGCTTCCAGGTCTTTCTTTAATCCATCCTTCTTATCTTCTGTTACTTTTTGTGAGAGTGTATTTTGTTGCACTTGGTCTCATAATTTTGATATATCATGTTTCATTTCTTCCTCTTCTTTGTGATTCATGCTAGAGATTTCAGGTTGCTTACTAGGTGTTTTCATTTTCTTTCTTTGGGGCATCAATTAATGATAATTATGCTTCACTATGCCCTTTGAATTCCTTCAAACTAATTTTTCAAACCAAACTGATGCTAAATTTAAAAAAAACTACACACAATTGTTCACTTTGTATGAGCTCGATATTGTATCTGATGTATCTCTGAAATTTCAGATCTCCAAGGTCTGAAATTGTGAACTGTGGTAACCCTCTGAGTCCTCTTTCAAACACCACTAGTCTGATCGAAATTGGATTCTCCAAGAAAGTGTTATGACAATCTCCCAAGATTACCTGATTATACACTTTTTCAGTAGAGCGAACTTGTACGAAGTGCCATGTGTCACTTTTTCAACCTTCGAACCTGAAAATGATGCATAGAAAACTATAGTTTGTCCTCTTTCTGTAACTTCTTGCAAAATTTCAATCTGATACATAGAGAAACAATTATGACAATTTTCCCAAGGTCACCTGTTTGGGATGTAATTCAGGAGCCTGCGAAAACCCTAACTTCCTTGGATCATATCTCCAAAAATATAGTGAGACAAGATTTGCAATTCAAACCCGAGGATCATAGATATTTCACCTCAAATGGATTTTTTTAGCTTACAAAACATCGCAAAAAAAAAAATTTATAGCAAAAATTCCACGATGATCTGTTTTGGAGTAGCGAAACTCTAGAATCCAATCCCCTGATACCAAATGTTATGAAACCAGCTCACAAAAAGATAGAAAAGATAAATCAACGACTTAGAAATCAGCCTCTTCAAGGGGGAAACCTCCTTTACATTACACAAATGAACAATTCTTGGATGATACAAATTACAAAACCTCCTTTCTATATATAGGAGTCTAAGGGGCCAAAATATAATCAAGGCCGACATAACAATAATAATATAAGGACACAAAAATAACAATAGTGGGCTCCTATGGGGCACAATAATAAAAATATGGGGACAACATGGGCAGAAAAATAACAATATAGGCTACAATGACAATAGTAATGGGGGAATTAATGTATTACAGGGACCTAACAAGTCATGCGAATATTCTATCCGCTCAATTCAAGACCAAGTGGTGCAGTTTTCCACTCAGATTTTAGGCAAGAAGATCATGAGGAAATGTCGTGCAGATGAGGTTTCGACGCCAGTAATTTCGTTAGTTGCATAATGTGTGAAGGGGGTGTAGTACAATTGGGCACAATACCTTTGCAAGGAGTTCTTAGCGAATTGTTGGGAAGCACACGAGGAGAGTAAGGCATTTCACTATGCCTGGCTCCTATTGTCGATTGTATTAGTTGCATGGCGACTGCTAGAGGAAAGTTAGTTCCCTCCACAGGAAGAATATTTACCAAAGGCAGTGAAGTTCGCTTTGTTGTGGGCGATGAAGGATCAGGAGAGGATCATGGAGTCCAAAGTTTTCTGGATTTTGGTCGAGATGGACCTCCGCACAGTGATAAGTCAGGGACCAAGGTTGTCCCAAACCTTGTTTGAGTAGTTGAGGGCCTTCATGAGTTTAAGGCCAATTTCCATAATGTCTCTATCCCGGCGAAGCGAGACCCTAAGAAGATCTAGCATAAGGTTCCACACCTAGTTTCAGAGACAGATGTGTAGGAGATTGTGGGGATTTGGCTAGCAGAGTGGTGACAACCCACGAATGTTAGCGTAGGTACCAGTAGGGGTAGAGAAAGCTCTTCTGTGTAGGAAATAACTACGCAGAAGAAGAAAGAAGTAGAACAAGCAATAGTGTGTGAGAAGGCCGCTCAAAAGAATAAAGATGTTGCTGCTAAGGAAGCTGTTGAGAAAGAGTGTGCTGCTAAAAACGACATAGTGGAAGTCGAAGCATCGACTTCCCAACATACTGAAGAACAAGAATTATCCGAGCAAGAAGGAGGCAAGGGTGATGTGTAGAGCACTCCCTTCAGGCTATCGAAGCGACAAAAGGAGACCACTGTCAGACCATAGAAAAAGTACAATTCAGACAAGCAAGCACACATTGACCCAATGGTCCTCATAGAAGGGGACCTTGAAGAAATCAAAGAAAAGGTCCAAGATACCACAAAGAAACTGTGGCAAAAGTTCGAGAAGCAATACATTCAGACATTGGGGAGCGTCCAGAAGAATCTGCACAAGTTGCAGATTCAAATAAGCAGAATTCAGGCGAGTGGTTGACAAGTGAGCAGGGTTCAAACGAGCCTGCAGTAAGCAAGCGTGAGCACCTTAGAACCCAAAAGGACTCTAGAACTTAGAGTCATTTCCTTGCCAGAAGGAACATTGCATGTCGAGTCAGAGGAAGACAATGCCCAACTTGGAAATATCAAGGGAGTGGTTATGAATTCAGCCGCTCTGCCACTTCAGACCCTCCATATGCTTCATTGGGGGCTCTCGGATGAGCTTTGGATGAGAGAGAAACGCACTAATGGTTATAAGCGAAGTGAACACGAATAATGAGTAGATCTTTGTTGAGAAGGTTCAAGCTCTTAAGGAGAAAGAAGAGTTTGAATTGTGAAGCCAGAGCCTAGAAGTAGCAATTACATAAGCGTGTAACTTAGTGCCAGAGCTACACATTCTAGAGGATGCGACCATGTCCGAAAAGGTTCAAAAATCACTACAATGTGACAATCCAAAGAAGAGGTAGGTCGACTTACTTTCAAATTCTAGATGAAGATCTCGGAATTACAGTTGAAGTTACTATCAACTACTCTGCCAGAGGTCATGGAGCAGCGTGACGAAGCAATCAGGGAACATATGACTACCTTGGATAGTGCAGTCACAAATTACAATTCTCTCTTTGAACATGCATTGGAGATATGGACCACTTTGTAGGTGGACTCAAATTTTCAAAGATTGGGCACAAAGGTTAGACAGGCACAACAAAAATTTGACGAGATCAAGGCGAATGCACACACTTTGGCGCCAATCTAGCACTTCACGCACTTACAGGAAATGAAGGTGCTTTAGACATATGTTGAGGAGCTGCAACAGAAGGAGCAAGTTTTGAAGGCTCGACTTCAGCCATGGACAGAAGAACCAAGCCAAGTTACTCTGCCTATCCAAGAGATGTTGAAATCTTTCCAACATATGCAGAGAACCATGCGCCTCGCGATGGAGGGGCCAACTACTAAGAATTTGATTGAAGAAGCACAGTAGACTGCTATACAGAGCATAGCGAAACTTGAAGTCTTGAAGGTGGAATTCAATGAACTCCACATAAAGTGGAGAAACCAGCTAAGTGACCTGAGGGCAAGTCACCATATTTTTGTTGGGATCAGGTCCCTAAGGTAAATTTTTGACATTTTTGTAATATTTTTTGTAAAAGAATGTAAAGTCTCCGCAAAATAAGGAAGCAGAGTGTGAAGCTAAGTAAGAGACAAAGGAGCATTAGTCCCTTGTATGGGTAGGTGAGAGTTCGGTTTTGAGACTCACCCATGGATCATAGGCCATGTTATTGTAATGAAAAATCTATTGGCATTATGGTTCTGGTGTTGTACTTGATGGCAACACCCATTCATTTTGATAAAAATAAAGAAGTACGTAGGAGAACAGTTCAGGAGGTGCGTACCCGCAGGCATGCCATGCACGGACCGCGTCCAGATACGCGGATTATCCATCCATTAGGTGCGTACCCCAGTGCACACATTCCAAGGCATTTAAAGGCCCACTGGTGGGGTTTCTCATGGTATTTAGCCAACAGTATTGGGTTATCGTGGTTTTGGTCCGTGGTATTGCTTATTTTATTATTATTATTGAGCCCCTTGATCCTTGATTTGAGGAAGAGCTTGCCTATATAAAGCCAAGGAGATCATTTGGCTTGGGCATCTTTGGAGTGATTGAATATCTTAAGATCTGATTTATTTGGGTTCTTGGTCTTAAAATATTGATCTATAAAGGAGAAGTTAGAAGCGAATCTGCGAAGGGTGATCTCTTGAGCGCGAGTTCAGATCTGAGCATCTGAATTTATTTCAGCCCTTGGTCGAGGTACGCAGAGGCGCCGAAGGTTTACTGTGTGGGTACGCAGGAGTGCCGAAGGTTCAGTTCGTGGGTGCGCAGGGGCGGCAAAGGTTCAGTGCGTGGGTACGCAGGGCGACTGTGGTTCAGGTGCGTGCTTTCTGTAGCAGCACGCGGCGCGATTATTCTCTTGGGTGCGTACCTACTGTGAAAGTACGTGGCGCGATAGTGCAATTGGGTGCGTACTATACGCAGATCAGTGAAAGGAGAAGTGTGTGGGCACGCAGTTCAGCAGAAGAAGATCTGCGGGTGTACGCAGTGAGACAGAGGGTGAAGTGCGTAGCAACGCAGGCCAGTAAAAAGAAAGTTGCATATCTGATTTAAGATCTTCTGTTGGTTGAATTTTTCTGTTGATAAGATGTTTTGGTTTCTGTTCTGTTATTGTTGATCTGGTTACTACAGCTGTCTGTATAAGTTTACATGTACTTGATGTATATGGATCCAGTTTGAAAATTTATGAAAAGTGGTCCTTGAAAAGAAGTAGGGGGTTGTAGCTCCCTTCCAGGAGAGACTGGAAAAACGAGAGAGAGGTGTAGCTCTCTGCGCCTGCGTACTGGTAAAGGACTGCATCAGTACAAGACCATTGTAAAAGGAGTTTCTAATTTGAAAGAAGATAGAGACATATTGCAGCAGGTGGTTTTCACCCACATTGGGTTTCCACCTTATATCTGGTGTTCTTTGATGTGACTGTCTGCTTTTCTTGTCATGCTCATTATTTATGGTATTGATATGCAAAAATAATTCAAAGTGTAAATAAGGAAGATTTGGTAAAAGAATTAGATAATACTGATTCACCCCCCCCCTCTCAGTATTATTTTCAACAAAATCTAGATATAGTTGAGTCATAGTGAGTCTAAATATAGAACTTGATAGAGAACCATTGTAAGGGCAAGGTGTTAAGGCAGGAAAATTTTGTTTCCTATACTTAGGCAAAAGGGGAAGGCTCCTACAGCTGACTGCGTGGAAAGCTTGGTAAGTTTGTAGCTGAGTGCACCGGCCCCTGCAACTGGGTGCGCAGGGTGGAAGGGGTCTGTAACTGAATGCTAAATCCAATAAAGATTGTTTTGGATCGAATCTATTGCATTTTTTCCTTGTTCTCTATTTCTGTTAAGTTTATGCATCTTCGCTCAATGATCTAATTTATATGACTTAATGCTTTATTTATGTGTGAAAAGGATAGATCTATAATATTATGCATATAAGTATAATTAACCTCCTTCGTGGAGATAGGAAATATGTAAGAAAGAGTTGTTACAGTTTACTATTCGAAAATGGTAGATCTGCACGAAGGCAGATCTAAGGTATAAAGGCTGCAGAATACCTAGTCTATTGTGTGGAAGTAGTAAACCTGTCTCTTTTATGCTAGTTAAGTACAATTGAACACCTTCGCGAAGGTCTGAAGGTCATCTTGATAGAGGTTCAAAAGTTGATAGTCAAGCGGAATATATTTGTGCGAAGGTAGATCGAAGTTGTAGATCCTCGGGAAGACCATCACATAGGCCTCTGGATGCAGAAGCCTGGTTCTAGCTTCCCCCAATACTACTTTGGGTGAGACTGCAGCCTGTGCTATGTAGGTTGTTGTTGAAAGGGCTAGTATTTAGGGTTTTGTTGGTTGGCACGAATAACTTTGAACTTGGGTCAGGCCCCCTTAAGCCAACAGGAACCTCTGTCCAACTCATTCGATAACATGTGCATCATAGTCTTGAGTGCAACCAGACCAGCAACATACTGGTGCATAGTGTTTGCGCTCATTTATAAGTCTGCACAGGTGGCTATGCACATCAACTGATCAAAGTACATGTTCAGCTCCAATCGGACTTGGTTCTTTGTCTTTTCCCTGGTGAGTGTGCCAATAAATGGGATCGCATGCATGTGCACAATGACATCCATTCTCCTGAACACTCATGCATGTGAAGCCTATAAGATGGTGATGAGATGCAGGAGTTCTCATACTTCCAAATCCAACTCCGAATGCATGCTATCAACTCCACTACCTTTGGCATCATCATCTTTGGAAAGTGCAATCAGGCTCCCTTGTACCTCATTGTCCATAATTTCATGTGATCGATAATAGTGTGTAGTTCTGAAAAGATGCATGCTCTCCTAGCATAGCGTTGCTGCCAACCGTTGAGATGGAAAACTGACTTATGCATGGTGATGAACCTGAAATGCAAATTCTGCACGAATGTCTCAAGAGTCGATACTTCATCTAGTATGGCTCTCCTAAACTTCTCTCTAGCAGATGTTGTAAGTTGCTCTTCTCCCTGTTTGGCCGCTTGTAGCTCCTTGGCCATGTGCTCATTCTCAGCTTTCAAGAATCTAACACTCAAGCTGGTGGCTTTGGCATATGCTCTTGTAGCATCGGCCAATGCAGTCGTATGTCTGCGCACATCAGACACGATCACTTTTTCTTCAAACTGCGAAGGAGATACATGGACATCTTGAGTGGGCACTCTGCGCAACTGCACAACTCTGTGTTGTGATTTGTTGAAAGATATGTGCACATCCACTTCCGGATTGTCCTTAGAGATTTTAGTATCTCCTTGATTTCTTAGGGCTTGATCTGGTTCCGAATCAGGTGAATCCGGTGGGATGACCTCTTGGTTCTGAGGCATGATGTCAATGTTCTTATCTAACTTTGTTTGAACCATATCTGTGTCCATCTGCTCTAGCATTTGTTCATTCTCCTTAGCAAAGTCCTGCTCATGGGATTTCTCACCCTGTTTGTTATGTGCCAGTCATTCGGATGAATCAATAACCTGTATGGGCGCAGTTTCATCAATATGTGCATGTTGCACCTCATGTTGTTCATCTTCCTACTGCACTTCATTCCCTCTTTTTTGCAGCTCTTTTTTTTCCCTGAGTTGCTACTTCAACTCCTGCAACTCCTTTTCTGCTTCCTCTAGCTTCCGCTTCTCTCTTTGCCTTTTCCTGATCTTTCTGTCGTGCCATCGCCTCTTCACCTCAATCTCCAAACCTTCTTTCAACACAAGTGGATCTAATTTTAACTTATAGCTTTGCTCTACCTCTGCGCTTTCAGCAACCTTCCTCTTGCCTTTGTCAAGTGCAGGTCTACTGCCCTCTACTACCGATGATGATGCTGCTCCTTGAGATGTTTTTGCCTTCTGCACTGCTAACCACTCTCTAGCCATTTTGACTGGTTCATTGAGCCTAGAGAAGTTGTAGCAATATCTCCATGGGTCTTCCTCAGGCCAATGACATGCCCCGTGGATCCAAGGATGATACACTCTCGCACAGTGGTCCTTCACTAAGAAATCTGGGTCGTATGGATTGAAACTTTTGGTGCTGAAGGTTGACCTCTTGAATTCCTCCATCTCGGCCTCAACATGCTTGATATTCTAGATCTCATACAACTCAATCCGCAAAGGAAGAGCGAGCCAAGGTGCCTTCTTCTTCCTATGCAGTCTCACCGACAACCCTGTCGAGATGTGGTATGCAACCTCTTGCATGACCAGCTTATCCATGGAAAACTTTGGTAAAACATGCAGATCCTTCTCTGCATTATACATCTCAATGAAGGTGCCAAGGGGTGAGGCATACCAATCTTCTATTTCAACCAATGTCTCCATCGCTGCCTGCGACATGCAAGGCAGATTCTGCTCAAAGATCACCCTGTATACTGGGGTGAAAAAATGGTTTAACAGTTGTATGATAACTCCACGGAAACTTCATTGGGAGAAAAATCTGTAATAAGTGTGCACATAGCTTTATGAACGTGTCCATCCACAAGCCAAGCCTGGGTATTGTTGACGGGCATAGATTGCATCGAGTATGTAAGGTGGACATGAAAATCTTTTACTACTGACCCTTGGGTGGATGCTGCACTTATGTTACTTGTTCCTTCAACTAGAGAGCCAACATGTTGGACCAGTTAAAGGGTCTTCCTTCATTCACCATTTGATCCGACGTAATCACCGAACTCTACGGGAATGTTGTTGTGCTCTCTTGGTCATATAAGTGGCATGCGAAGATGACCAAGAGTTGATATGCCTTCCGTAGTATCCTTGTCCTCTCTACTTGGTTGGGTGTTCTCCTAAATTTAGATGTCTCTCTCACCTCTTCAAGATGTCTCTTGAGTTTGCACTATTGTTGGGTTTAGTGAAGGGTGTATCCATCGTGATCACCAATTGCGGAAAGTGATACATCGCCTGAAATTCCTTTGCCCTGAAGGTAGAAAATTTAGTTTCACTGACATTGCTCAAAATCATTGTCTCTGGATCGGTATGCAAGACAATCTAGTGTATCATGTCCGTGCATGGAAATGCAAGATACCTGCATGCAATCTGGTACAAGCTAGACTTTGTGTATGTTGACATAGACCCCTCAGTCCTCTAGATTCTCCTCAAATGTGCCTGAAAATATGTTGTTGATGTCATACCGTTTCATCTTGATCTCCTTATCTATGAACAACTTAGTGTCTTCATAGATGGGAAAGCTCATAAACACTTACTCAACCACATCTCTAGTCGCACTCTCAACGACGTCCTTTGACCATGCTCTCTTGGAAGCCATTGCACCTGTACTACTGAGAGACAGATAAACACCTGTGGTACCTGGAGACATAGCAACACTCATTGCAAGCAAACTGTTAGTTGAAAA
>APFE030415662.1:9794-27818 GCA_000404065.3 Pinus taeda
TAATGTATTGTATTGTATCTTATTACAGGTCACCTTCCAGTTCGAAAAACCTCGGATCCTCATGATAAAGCATTTCACCCGACATCAGAAGATTTACGACCTCATGCTTTAGAGGGCAACTGTTATAGACATATTTGGGCACTGTAACCCTAATCACATATGTCAATAAACCAAGGGCTCTTAAACCCCTAAAAGTGTTGTCTCATACCCTAAAGGATCATGGTCAACTGATTACATCATTTCCCAAAAGTTCCACCTGAAAGACTACTCAAAACTGATCAAAATTGACCCATACAGACTGCTCCTTGGTCAAGGTGCGATGCATCTCACCTATTACACACAGGGGGTGTGATGCATACTAAAAAGGCCTTCTATAGGGTGCGATGGGCGAGAGTAGACAAATGGCAGAGACAGTTTGCTAAGTGGAAACCTAGATAATCTTCTAGAAACTTCTCATATGACACTTGCCTCTCTGAATTCGCCCAGGGATGAGTAAGAGATCATGAAATCTCCAAGTGGAACCAAGAACTATCAATGAAATGGCACTAATCAAAAACCCAGAAGCTGACTCACCCCCCTATAAATATCTATATATGGATCCCTCATCACAGAGATCTAGAGGCTGGAATTTTGTAATTTGTGAGGAAGTGTTGTTGGTTTCTCTTTGAGACATTGTATTGTTGGGGGATCTTGATTTTCATGAGGTGAAGAGGGCTTTCATGCTGGGAGGATGATGTTGGATTAGACAGTTGGGTTGTAATCCTCTCTTCTACTTCTACTATTAATAAAGTTATTTTGGTTTTCCTCCATATACTTGTGTACTTATGAATCTTGTATTTGTGTATGCAATTGTATGGTTAATGTACTTCTGATTCTACATTGTTTATGGTATCATAGATCTCTATGCTTTGATGGTGTTTTGTTGCTTTGCCTCTAGAGGTGTTCTTTGAAGCGAGACAAGTGAGAAAGGAGTGGCAAGCTCTATCAAAAGAGAGAGGAAACAAGAAAGGAGCCAAGCGAAAGATTAAAGTTGGTGCTCTCTACTTCTCTCTTATCTGTCATCCATAAAGAAAAACACAAGTTACATTGAATTGTTTGTTTCTAAGATAGCTACCCGTCTTAGTGGGACTAGCAGATCAAATAGACACTAGTTTTCCCGGAAACAAGGGGCAATCTGGATTTGATTGTACCCACTGAAGCCATCTAGAAAGGAGAAGAACTGCTACCTTGCCAACATATCGAGGACCTGATCAATGAATTGGAGGAGAAAATGGTCTTTCTACGTTGCCTTATTTAACTCTCTATAGTTTACACAAAAACTTCATTCCCCATTTTTCTTGGGGAAGACCACCAAAGGGGAGACCCATTTACTATTTGAGATGGGACAAATAAAGTTTACATCCAGTAGCTTCTGTAATTCCTCTTTCATGATATCTTTGAGGTGAGCGTTCAACTTCTATTGAGGTTGTCGGATGGGTCGTGCATCCTTCTCTGTATAAATGTGGTGTGTACATAACTGCGGATCTATCCCTTTCATATCAGCATAATCCCAGGCAAAAGCCCCTTTATTTTTCTGCAATGCCTGGATAAGCTTTTCTGTTGTTCTCTCTCTAGATTAGCATTGATATTTAGAAATTTTCCTGATTCGATCTCAATTGGTTTACTTTTCTGAACAACAGTTGTCTGAATATGCTAGTCATCTATGTACTTCATGGGATCTTCCATGGCTTCGTTATCAAGAATTGCTTTCATCATCTGAGACTCTAGATTGGTTTGCTAATTTATAAAACTATTGATAACATCATCTTCAGTTTGATTTTTAAATTCTAGTGCTTCCACTACTATGAGTGGTGAACATATGCTCTCTTCCAGGTACGTTGGTGGCCACTTACATATTTTTATAGTGGGCAAACTTGCTTGGCAGGAGGGTATAACACCAGATTTTTTATAGCATCTCCCTTTGTGATAGTCATGTTGCCTTCTCAACAGCCAATATATGCCTCAGTTGTTGCCAGCCAAGGTTGTCCCGGAATCAAAGGATGCCCATCCAACCTACTCCTTGGGTTTATAACCAGGAAGTCTACTGGATATTCCCATGAGTCAACAGAAGTTGTAACATCTTGTAAAGTCCCTTTTGGTCTTACTACCAATCGATTGGCAAGCTCTAATAAAGTGGTAGTTGGTTCTAAGGTTGTAATACCAAGTGCTTGACAAGTTTCTGTTGTTAGTATGTTAATGGTAGCTCCTAAATCAACTAGGGTGTTTGGAAAAGAGCGGCCATATATCTGAACTGTTATTATGGGATTTCTAGGGTCTTCATATTTTATAGGAGTTTCCTCTTCCAAGAGTAAATCGAATAAGGTTCCTACGACATGAATAGTGGGTGAGGTTTTTACCTTCCTCACAGGCCCTTTTACACATAATTCTTTGATGGTCTTGGCATAGATGGGAATGTCTTGAATAGCCTGGAGAAGGGGAATCTTAATAAAAAAAATTTAGTTCCCCTACAAGATCAAAATCAAGATAAGTGATCAGTCTAGGTATCACTAGCCTTTCGGGGAACGGAGGAGAAGTGACCATAAATTTTTTAGGGTCATCATGTTGATCTATTTCTTCCCCTTTCTTTGATTCAATATTATTTACAAGTGGTGGAACATGTAAAGATGATGGAATATGTATAGGTGGAGTTACAATTTCAATTGACGGTTGGTCCTTGTTTTCCTCAGGGGTTATGACCCGACCTAATCTCAATCTAAGCTCATTACATTATTTCTGCTCAATCTCATATTCTAGATTTTCCATAACCTGTACCCACTGGACTGGCCTATTATTAGGATTTAGGTTTGGCTGAGCTCGTAACTGTGGCTGCAGAAGAGGTTGAGAATTAGATGTATAAGGAGTTGACAATGTGGTCTGAGGCTAGGGGCCTATTCTGGTAGGTATATTGGATATCCCTAGAGGTCACTTCCAGTTTGTATACCAATTCGGGTTTTGTGAGGTGGAGGTAGGCCACTGGGATTGATAGCGATTACCTTGCTAGACAGGAGTAAAAGGAGAATTCACCCAGCCATTTCCTGGAAAAGATTGGGCTAGCTAGGATGTCATAGGGAATGGTGGAATTTTCTAGTTTGGGTAGGATGATTGTCTTTACCAGGCTACCCCAAGGTTCTGTTGTTGATTAAATTGTGATGAAGGAAAAAATTGGGATGTGTCTTGCGACAGACCTGTAGGTTTGGCTTGCCATTGTTGATGTTGGTTCATCAAATATACCAGTTCTATTTCCTCATTTGCTTCTTTGAATACTTCTTTCAACCCAAGTAATGATGGACATTGTTCAGTATCATGATCCTTAGTACAAATGGAACACGTCTGAACCATGTCTAATGGGCATTCCTATTGGTTGTGCTTCTTTCGACAACATGGGCAGAAGATGGCCAAATTTTGTTCTACTAAAGCTTGTTTTTGTTTGGCTTGTAGAACATCCAACTGTGTTGTAAGAGTGCCCAGGATATCCATCTTAAAATCTTCCAGGAGGTTGCCAATCTCCATCCGCGTTATACGTCCACAATGGGGTTTGCTTCCTCTGCTCATTGGATCTCAGCTAGTTGCTCCTGTACGTGCGCTTCCTCATGAACACCTAATACACAAATGAATGATTTCATCATACTCTTCTTGAGAAATATCCCCTTTTCCCATTAAGTTTAAAGTTTCTATCCATTCTTCTTTCATTCCTTTAATCAATATAGCTCTTAGGACATTTTCGGTAGGGTAGTGTGCGGAGATCTTTGAAAATTATAATTAAATCATTCTACATATTCTTCTAGTGTCTCATTATCTTTTGTAGTCATCTTGAAAAACTCATATTTTAGTTCCCTAGTTTTACAAAAGTCTTGATATCTTTTAAGGAAGGAGGTTTTCATTTCGTCCCAAGAATTGATGGTTCACCCACCTAGACCCATAAACCATCTTAAATTCGCCCCTTTCAAAGTGAAAGGGAATAATTTCAGTTTTGGGGGGTCGGTGGTATAGTTGTACCCTCTACAGAGGACATTAAACTCAAACAGGAAAGCATCAAGATCCTCTGTGATCATCCCATGAAAGGTTGGGATGTTCTGCAGAGGAATAACCTTCATAGGGGCATTGGCCACCTGGTCAACTATGGGGTATTCTAATGTTGAAGTTTGACCTTGGGGTGGTTGTTTTTCCATTTGATCAAAAATATGCCAATAGTCTTCAGGAATTCTAAGGGGTGCTTCTGTAATAAACAGAGAGTTAGCAACCCAAGCTGGTTTTACAACACTACCTAGGTCTAGAATCTCAGGAGATCCTTGTTCCAACAACTGTGGTTCTGCTTCAATAGCCCCACCAGTTTCTCCTTTTCCTTCTCATAAATTACAAGATTTTCCCTCCTGTAGAGGATCAGAGGGTAGGCTTATTATAGCTTGAAAACTCTGTTCTGATCCTCCTACTTGGCTTTGAAACTTAGCATGAGTTGTAGATGGTGTGCCTGCTGCTTGAGGGATGGCAGTAGAACTTTTTCCAGGTATATCCTGGAATCCTACGGATGCTTGAGACTCTACTCTTCTTATGATTTCGTCTATAAAGGTCGTTCTCCCAAGGTTCACCGATCCTTTGGGTTTTGTGGATTTTGGTAGAGGATTTTGTTCTTTCTCTATCTTTTTATTTCTAGTATTCATAAAACAAATTCCTATTTAACCTCTAAAATTTTGTTGTAAAGCGGGAAGGTAAGCAAGAAATTTACTTGCTAGGTACCCAGGTTCTTACCTTTCATTTTTAAAACCCAGTTTTCTTACAGCAAAGAAATAGAATTAATCACTTTGAACACTCTCCCCGGCAACGGTGCCAAAATGTTGGTTCACTAAGATGTCTTTTTACAGACAATCTTAATCCCTACATTAGTTGTCAACCCGAGGTAAGTCTTTCTATTTCAAGAGTGCCAACATAGTATGTGCAGTGAAGTTAGAGGTTATCTAATGATGAATCGTTGCAATAATTAAAGTCCAATTCTTCAATCCAATTCACACAACTCTGCAAAAAAACTATCTATGAAAGGAATGCTCGCAACACCCTATGTAATTCCATACAACTTGTTCCAAAACCAATTGGAACTTGAATGCAAATGAGAATTACACGGAGAATTACTCAAATAGGTTTGAAACCATTCACACTTAATCAAGTAAAGAAATTATGATTATCGCACAAAACCACTCAAAACAAATCAATCTGTATTACTAAATAGAAATAACAACCAGCAATTGAACAGTGATCTATAAGTGAACAACAACAAATATAAAAGATTCCTAAATGATAAACATTCTATATTGCAATCGGTAGAAGTTACTGAGTATTGTTTCTCAAGATCTATGATAACATTCATTCGATCAAACAACAATCAACCATACATTCACTTATTCTAATCAAAGCGCTCACTTAAGTTTATCTCGCAATTTCAATATAAAGCTAAGTGAACAGGAATGTAGGTCAATATCATCAATCTTCAAGATAAGCAAAAGAACTAAACATTAAATCAAATACAAGGAATAAATGCAAACTATAACACAAAGGAGTAGTGGAACTTCTTGTGACTGGGCATAGAGTCGCCATAAGCCTCTGCTTAATAAAAACTCAGAATATCGAGATGTATCAAGCGCAACCTTCTTTCATTAACTACAAAGTAATAGTTGACAAAGTCACTGAATTAAAAACCTTTTTACTCTAAAGAGAATAATTACATATCAAAAGTATGAACTGTCATCTAGTTTCCTTTCAACCTTATATAACATGAAAGGGAAACTTGGATAATAGTGAATCCTCAAGATCAGGAGATCTTAAGGATTTCACAATATAAAATCTGATCATATGATAAAACAGGGGTACTCAAGCTAATCTTCTGCTTCCTTGTCTACCCCAAACGCTGTGGCTTTTCCCTTTATGACCTTGTGTTGTCTTGCCAATTTAACAACTTTTTCCCAATCGCATCTCTACATACAAAGATAGCAAAGAATTAGTTTTTCGTACTAAATTCTCCTATTCTATCACCAACTAGTTTCTTCCAACTTTGACTGATATTTTCCTCATTTTATTCTATAAACAGAGATTTAAGTGAAAATAAATCATACCTTTTTCTTGTCCCAACAGGAGTTACTGCACACCATCATTTATGTGCTCTTTAGCACTTTAATAAGTAGGATTAAATGCGTAAATATGAAAACTTACTAGTGGTTACTACCCACCAAAATTTATGCAACTCCTTCCAACTTAGATAGCAGTTATGTTTTACATTTCATATATCAATTTGCAATTTTATGAAAGAATATTTTCTAGTTAAGTGGCAGGGACTAAGCTGCCATGGCGATCTAATGCATTTATCTCCATGAAAAGAGAAACTCATTTTTCTTGGGCATGTTCTACAAGCTATCCCAAATCAAACCTAACTAGATGGGAATAACTGCAGGTTAGAGTATGATTGTTCTTAAACATTAGACAAGGAACATGCATGTTGAGTATTTATTTTAGGTTTTGCGCATGTTGAATTAGATGCTTTCTCATTTCAAAAGTTGTTGGCATATTAGATGCTACTTAAGGGTAGAGCATATAACACATAACATGTGTAATATTAGAATTTTTTTGCAGAGATGAGATTATATGCAGAACTACAAATTTATATTATACATTCACAATCTTGATATAGATAGTGGAACATTATATTTTTATTTTTGTGACATTATATGAAGAATTACAAATATATATTTTAGATATTTTTTGTAGAGATGAGATTATATGCAAAACTACAAATTTATATTATACATTCACAATCTAGATATAGAGAGTGGAACATTAGATTTTTATTTTTGCGACATTATATGAAGAATTACAAATATATAGTTTACATTCACATTCTTGATATTATTTATCTTAAATATGCCTCAACTTCTAAGTTATTCGATGACAAAATGTGTAAGTGCATCTACAAGTATCCAAATACACCTCGAATATGGGAGTAGCAGGTAAAAGCCTGGAAGCCCAATATCCATGTCACACATGAGAATAAGGCATTTTTAGGGCTTCCCATATGCATTGTTATCTCTAAATTCCATCCATGCAAATTGTGTGTATCATATTCAAATTTGGATTGTGTATTTGCAAATTCCTTCCACGTTAATAATTTATATTGGAAAAAAAATATATGTTTATATTATAAAAATATTGTATTTGTTAGTATGAAAACCAATTTTTTTTTGCAAGGAAATCATTTTATCTATTAATTAGATTAAATTAATATTTGTAGCTTCATGATCCGGATTATCCACAGTTTCAAGTTCATTCTGCCGACGTTTGCAAACCCCAAAGGGGGTCCATCATCAGGACAAATTAGAAAGATAGAAAAATGAAGTGAAAGATTATTGAGAGAAAGAGCTAAGCATCTGGATATAAATAAACGAGGAACCCTAAATAAAGAGCCGACACATGATTTTTTAAAAAAATTATTTAAAAATTTTTTGTTTATTATTATTAATTCTTTTTTTAATTAATTATTTAATTGTTAATTATAAGGAACAGGTTCACTAACCCTAATTTTAGCTATTATTCATATCATGCGGCTGACTTTTCATTCATATTTTGACATTTAGCCACTTACTAAGTTTTGTTACCATAGTTCAGTGAAATTTTACAAACTAATTTCATCAATTTATTTATTTTAATTAATATTATATTTATTTTTCAATTGTTAATATTAAATGGTCATTATATAAATAATTTTGGATTTAGAATATTATCAATGGAATTGCTTAGTTGTTATTAGTCTCTGTTAATAACGTGTATGTATAATATTTATACTTTTTCAAATTTAATATGTTATTATTATTTTTGATATAACTTGTTTTAATAATTATTGGTAATTTTTAGATATTTTGTTGTTAATTAATAGTTAATATTAATAATTGATATATTATTTTGTTATGAGTAGAAATAGATGAGAAAGAAGCATCTTGCGAGTAGCATGTGTGGGGTGGCAGGACTTTTTCCTGGGAGAGTAATCAGCTATCAATCAGTGTTATTAATAGTTATTATTTAATATATACTAACTTCTTATTAACATTTCTTCTGAATGAAACAAATAATTTTGTATTATATAGCATGGAATACTGTTAGGATATTCCGACACATAGGAAGTAGTTAAATATAACTTGGTCTAGTTAGGTAAAGTGTGTTTGTTGAGTATGTACTTTTTGTAATTTACAATCCCACGGGCACGATATGTTCTACACATGAAGTGATCTGATGGTTCATTCTCTCCTCGGTATTACCAACACTTGATCTGTGGCTTAACACCCGATTGGTCCATGATCTCTATTTAAAGAGCATGGAGGGTCATTTCTAAGGTGACCATTCATGAGAGAAGCTTATGTAAATTTTCTTTCTTCATGTTAATAAATTTCCTGAAGTTGTCACATTGGCTCAGGCCATGGACTGTTTCCCTCTTTGAGGTTTTAACCACATCCAGAATACTGGTGTACTAATATGTGATCTATTTGTGAGCGGTGTCCTTTGGTGTTCTATCTGAGGAACTTACCCTGTAAATTCCTACAAATACATGGACAGAACAATTTACATCATAATGTTCAAAACTAGCTTTTGTAAACTCTGTTGCTTCTACATTCCAATATAACTAGAGTAGATATTTATTTCTTCTAAGGGCCCTTTGGACTATTATTTTGCATTGGTATTTCTAGTCAATGTTAAAAAATTTCCCCAAGAACAAAATGTAACTATAATACATGAGAAAACAAATTTAAACAAGATTGAAAGGACTGGCTTCCTTGTTGGAGATCCCTTTTCCATTGCTTGTCCCTGTGCCTTTTGCACCTTAGTCGGGTATGTCACACTGTTCCTTGAGCTCGTCACTTGGAATGCCATCGAGGGCTTCTTGAACCTTAGCAAATAGGCTGCCACTAATCAAATCTATGTTGTTTTTCAACAAGTCAAACTCCATATTAATTAGTTTCTTATCCACCCGCACTTCCAAACTTTCCAACTGAGCTTCTAATAGTACTGCATTGGTCTCATTATCACCCTCCAAGAGCTCCACATGTCACATTAAGAGGTCGAGATGACCCATGAGGAGTTTGAACAGAAATTTCACTACTTTTTTCTAATTCTCCACCTCAGATTTCGAGGCTTGATTCCCTGGTGACACCATCTCCAAATGCTCCAATATTAAATGATTAAGAAAATGACTCCCTGAGAATGAGAAAAAGGTGTCTTAAAATCTCGATGAGATCAAATTAAATAGCCTTTCAAAGCCTAAATTCTCTTGAATATCTTCCTCTACCTCCATTAACTCCAGTTTATCGCCAAACGTCACGCCAGATGTTGACTCATGTTTCCTAATACATGAAATTAAGTTCCCCTATTGTTGATTTGTTGTGACTCAAAGGGAGGGATGAATACTATTCTAAGCCATTAAATCCAAGATCTGAAATGTCATCGGTTTGAAGGTGAATTTCTATCAACCTATCCATGGCACACTTGGATGATGGGGTGTTAAAATTGCAACTAGGTCCAAAATCCACTTTGGACGGTTCATTTTATGGAGATAATTATTGCATTGAATTCCTCTTTCTGAGAGGACCAAAATTGACCTAAATATATTTAAAATTGGACAAGGAGAAATATGTTTTTGAAGTGAAGCCCACACATGTGTAATTTCTTAAGGTAGACCACACCATCATGTAGCTCATGAAGCCCAAGGTACATGTATTTTGACCCTCATTGATTCATATAAATAATAGAGGCCCCCACCTTCATTTGGCATCATCATCTCATAACACATTCTTCTCTCTCCTCATCTAATTGGTTCGTACACCTCATTGGGTAGTTGTTATTTTCACACATGTGGCAGAAAGGAGGATGAATTTCACGAGGTCAAAAATCTAAAGTTGTTTGCAACTTTGACTAGCGTTAAATTTGACTTTCTGTGCAGAATTCCAGTTCGATATTTTAGGCATCTTTATTTTTGGGCAGGTCGTACTATTTGGCACAAAAACTGAGAATTTTTGGGCACTTTGACCTGCATTGACTGCAGGACTATTTGACTAGAGGGTGGACTTCAGGTTGACCAATATTGACTTCATATTTGTTGATTTTTTTGGGCTGACTTTAACTAGCAAGAGAGGTTGAGTTCCTCTCTCCTTTGACCGAGCTATTTTGGAGAAGTTTGACCATACTTTGAATATTGTTGAATTTTTGGTTAGGGTTGATTTGACTCTGGTTGACTGAAAGTAGAATCGTAGATTTGACAAGGATGTTTTGGACAATGATTTGGCAAGTCAATTTTGACTTCAACTTTGTTTTATTGTACTCTCTCTCTCTCTCTATTGAACATTTTATATTGATAATAAGAAGAACTGATCAAGGGTTTTCCCCATCTTGGGGTTTTTTCCCCTCCTTGGTTGTCTTGACTTGTCTTTTATATTTTACTATTTATGTTCTATCTACATGTTACTGTCAATGTGAATTAATGGTTTATGTCATTTCTATTGGAAACTAAATTGGAATTGACATTAAGCTTACAAAAGGACATTGAAGTAATTGTTGAAAGCATAGAACATACCATTGTTATCTAACATTAACATTGTATCAGAGCCCAAGTGAAGACAAATCCCAAGCAAGAGATACAAGAAATCACTAAGAGGTCCATTGGAAAAATATTATTGGACAAGTCTCAATGGCCTCTACATCTTACTTCAAGACTATCATGCATGGAATATGACTTTGGCCCTGACTTTGGAAGAGCATGAAGTATTATACTATGTGCAGGGAAAAGTGGCGGAGCCTCCTTCAAATGCACCTATTGCTGCAAAAACGAAGTATATAAAAGGTGAAGTCAAAGCAAATAAAATTTTGGTTGACTCCATTTAAAAGAATTTGGTAGCCTATATTTCTGATTTGGAAACTTCTATGGAAATATATGATAAGTTGGTTGGAGTTTTCAAAGTGAACAATGTAAATCAAATCCTCTTTCTCGAAAACAAGTTGAAGGATATCAAGATGGATAAAGGGGAGTCTATCCAATCCTACTTCATGAGAATGACTCAAATCAATAATGACCTACTATCTATTGGAGAAGTTATTGTTGATAGGGAGTTCACTCTCATTTCTCTTTGAGGTCTTTCAAGACCTTTGGATATATTTACCACCACCATTCTCAAGAATGACAAGATACTCGATTTTGATGAGTTATTGGCTAGATGCACTCAAGAGGAGACAAGGATGATGGAGAGAGATAAGTCCTTCAATGGAAATGAGTCTACTTCCTTCTTCGCTCATGTGAAAAGGAAGAATGATGTTGGTTGAAGGAGACAGGGTCAAGAATATAAGAAGGGATTCAAAGGAGGAAGAAAAGGAAGGTGCTAAAATTACAACAAGTTTGGCCACTATGCTAGAGAGTGTCCCCACAAGACGAATCCTCCAAGGGATGATAACAACAACAACAACAATTTCAAAGGCAATGGTAATCAAAGGAATAATTGGTTAAACAATAAAAGAAAGAGGAATTCTCAAGCTCCTCGAAATGGAAATGATCAACCTCCCAAAAGGACAATAAATGATATATATGATGAAAGTAATGTTGTATAAAAACAAGATGAGTTTTATATTATTTCTATTCTATCTACTGTCTCTCCTCCAGATACTTTGGATCATTGGTTGATTGATATTGGAGCCTCAAGGAACTTCATTGCATACAAGGAGGTCCTCTAAAATTTAGTTGATAATAAAACTAATCTAAATATCATACTTGTAGATAATGCCACCTACCCTATGAAAGGGATAGGAAAAGTCACTCTTCACTTGAATCAAGGTCAAACCATTCATCTACAAGAAGTGTTGTATGTGCCTGATTTGAAGAAGAACCTGGTATATATTTCTGCAATGGAAGAAAAAGGCTTCAAGGTAGTATTCATCGATGGAAAGGTACATATTTGGCATAGAAACCCTAAATATGCATTTACTCTTGGATTTATGGTTAATGGTCTCTATCAAGTTGGTGGAAGTCCTTTGTGAGCTTTGGTAAGTGATAGTTCTCTTCAATTTGAATTATGGCACCAAATATTTTCCTACATACATTACAAATCCTTACTTTGGGTAAGGAAGATGGTCATAGGCGTACCCGAGTTTAACATGAATAATGAAGGAGTTTGTTAGGGTTGTGCAGCTGGGAAACAAACAAAGGGACCATTCCCTTCTAGTGAGAGAAAGACAACTGATATTCTTCAATTGGTCCATTCTAACCTATCTGGTGCCCTACCCGTAACTTCATTGGGAGGATACATATATTATGCAATATTTGTGGATGACTTCTCATGCAAAACATGGATCTATTTATTGAAGATAAAGAATGAAGTCTACAAATGGTTTCATTATTTCAAGGCATTGGTGGAAAATCAAATAAGGAAGAAGATCAAGACATTGTGGACCGAATATGAAACAAATGAATTCAAGTACTTTTGCAAAGAAGATGGCATTAATAGGGATATACTTTTTCCATACACTCCTGGGCAGAATGGTGTTGCTGAAAGAAAGAATCAAGCAATCATGGAAGCCACTTATGCCATGATCTATGATCAAGGTCTTCTGAAATTCTTGTCGGGAGAAGATGCCAACATTGTCATATATGTTCAAAATAGGAGCCCACACCAAGCTTTGTATTTCAAGACATCTAAGCAAGTAGTCACTGGTAAGAAACCTGATGTTTCTCATTTCAAAATCTTTGGTTGTCTAGTATACTTTCATGTGCCTAAAGAGAAAAGAAACTGGTTGGAAGCTTCTAGGAATAAAGGTATATTCGTCGGCTAGAGTAAAAATTCAAAGGCATGTCGAATCTATGTACCTAGTCAAAGTGATGTGGAAGTAAGTCGTGATGTTACGTTTGATGAAGATATTACCCTTGGGAAAGCCATAGATCTCCCCATCCCAAGGAAGGACAATAATGATGATGCTGAAAAACAAGATGAACCTCCGATGGATGCTCCTATGCCCGATGTTTATGGACCAATGGATCCTATTGATCCACCTCCTAGTGATCCCTCTACCTCAAGGAGAATACCTCTATGGTTCAAGGATACAATTCAATATGTTGAAAAGCATACCACTCCAAAAGGAAAATTTCGCAAAAGTTAGAAGCCTAATAGGTATCAAGGGTACTTTGTTGCCATGAGTACTATTATTCAATTTGAACTTTGCATATTCAAAGAATTTGTAAAACACTAGGTATGGCAAGATGTGATGAATGAGGAATATGAATCAATCATGAAAAATGATGTGTGGGAAGTGGTGCCTAGACCTAAGGAAAAGTCTCTAGTCACTTCTAAAAGGATATCCAAGATAAAAATGGAGCTGATGGAAGTGCTAAAAAGTATAAGTCAATGTTTGTAGCTCGTGGCTTCTCTCAAAAGGAAGGAGTGGACTATGATGAAATACTTGCACTGGTTTCTCACTATGCTACTATCCAATATATAATTTCTCTCGCTCCAAATCAGGGGTGGAGCCTACATCAAATGGACATCAATATTTCCTTCCTGAATGGATCAATTAAGGAGGAAGTATATTTGAACAACCGTAGGGGTTTGAAGTATAAGATCAAAGGTATCATATATGCAGGTTGAAGAAAGACCTATGTGGGTTAAAGCAAGCCCCCAGGGCTTGGTATGAGAGGACTGATAGTTATCTTATGAAGCTGGGATTTACAAGGAGCTATGTTGATCCAAACCTATAATTCAAGGTTGAAAATAACATGCCACTTATTTTGGTCCTTTATGTTGATGATCTCTTCCTAACTAGTGCTGACCCTCTCATTTATCAATGAAAGAGGGAGTTGACCTCCAATTTCAAGATGAAGGACCTAGGACTCACACATTAATTCCTAGGCTTGGAAGTCTGCCAAAAGTCAGGCGATATTTTCCCTTCTCAAGGAAAATAAATTGTGAAGCTATTAGAAAGATGCGGAATGGTGGAATGAAAGTTTGTGTCCACTCCATTGGAAATCAACTTGAAGAAGTTACATTGAAGTGTTATTGGGCCTGAATTGGAAAACCCTTCTAAATATGGATGACTTGTGGGGGCCCTGATGTTCTTGGTAAAATCCTGACCTGACATATGCTTTGTTGTAAATACTTTGAGTCAATTTATCGTTGAGCCTCATCACATACATTAGGTTGCTACAAAGAATCTCTTGAGATATCTTCGTCACACTATCAACTATGGTATGAGATACACTGTTAAGAATTTGAGGCTAAATGGATATTCTGATGCTGACCAGGTTGGTAGTGTGGTAGATAGAAAAATCACATTAGGATGTTTCTGCTCTTTGGGATCTGCTTCAATTTCTTAGATGAGCAAGAAGCAAAAATTGGTTTCTCTAAGCACTGCTAGGACCGAATATATTGCAACTAGTATGGCCTATTGTGAAGTTGTTTGGATGAGGAAGCTCTTCAGTGAGTTATTTGAGCATGCATTTTATACCACCGTTATCTATTGTGACAATCAAAGTGGGATTCACCTCTCAGAGAATCTTATGTTCCACAAGCATTCCAAGCATATTGATATTAGGTACCACTTTATCCAGGATATGGTACAACAAGGGGCAATAAGGCTCCAATGCATCAAGATTAATGAGAAGGTTCCTAACATCGTCATGAAGCCCTTGGGGAAGGTCAACTTTTAGCCTTACGAGAGAGACTTGGAGTTGTTGAAGGGCCCTCCCGTGAGGGTCTTGCTTGAGTTGGACATTGAGCTCTTGGAGCTTCTGGGGGCCTGGGGTACTTCTTGGTGTGACCATAGGGTGAGTGGTTCACCTTCCCCTATAGGTACATTGTGTACAGGGCGAGTGGCTCACCTTCCATTGTGATACCCCATGATGATATATTAGAGCATAGGGTGAGTGGCTCACCTTCCCCAATAGTTGATGATAAATGCATAAGATGATTGGTTCACCTTCTCCTATAGCATATGAGCAAGATGATTGGTTCACCTTCTCATGTGGATGCCCTAGCATACATCCTACCCATGTAGTCTGGGACTCTTGGGAATTACCTCTCATCTGACCAATGAGTTGGGAAAAGAGGATAGGGACCATAACACTACAAATATTGGAGGAAATTCAGCCTAAAAGTGTCCATGGAATTTTCATGTAATTTCCATGTCATAATATGTAAACCAATAGAAAATCTTTAAATTTAAAAAGAGGTACATGTAAATATTTTAGAGGGAAAAGAAGAAAAACTACTTTTTTTAATTGTATTTTTGGCTTATCTCCCTTTAAGTTTACTCAAATTTCAAGTGTAGATACACATTGGATGCAAAATTAAATTCCACATCCAACGAGTACCCATTATTCATAGTTTTGAGAAGACCCGCATTGACAAAAAATGAAGATACATTAAAAATTGTGTTCAACATGCCTTTTTAATGTATCTACAATTTTTTTCAATGTGGGTCTTCTTAAAAGTATGCATAATGGGTACTCGCTGGATGTGGAATTTTTCTACATCCAATGAGTGTCTTCACTTGAAATTTGAGTAAACCTATAAGGAGATAAGCTAAAAATACAATTAAAGAAAGTATTTTTCTTCTTTTCCTTCCAAAATTCATCTCTTATTTTATTTTTTTAACTATTATTTTATTATTTTTCCTTAAGATGCCACTTTTAGGCTGAAATTTCCTCTAATGTGGATGCATCATGTACTGTCATACTCCCTATGTCTAGGATGCATGATGCCCAACAACTTGATCATTCACGATCAAGTTAGATTAGGGTTCTACCCCTCGTTATGTGGATTGACTTTTGTAAGTGGAGAGTGGTAAGGTCTTATGACTCACTCTCGATTGATTCTTCTTCATTATCTATATCAGTGTTCAATATAGTTGAGATGGGATGTAAAGATGGTTCACGATGATAAGATGACATGATGATCGATAGTCAGATATTAGCAGGTGGAATTCTCCCTATTTGAGAGAGAGTATTAAAATTGGAAACTATGACCAAATTCCACTTTGGACAAATCATTTGATGAAGATATTTATTGCATTGAATTCCTATTTTCGAGAGGAAAATAATCGACCTAAATATCACTAAATTTGGACAAGGAGAAATATGTTTTTGAAGTGAAGCCCATACGTGTAACTTTTCAAGGTTGACCCCACCATCATGTAGGCTCATGAAGCCCAACAGACATGTCTTTTGACCCTCAGTGATGCATATAAATAAGAGAGACCTCCACCCTCATTTGGCATCATCATCACACAACACATTCTTCTCTCTCCTCATATGATTGGTTTGTACACCTCATTAGGCAGTTGTTCTTTTCACACATGTGGCAGGAAGGAGGACGAATTGTAGGAGGTTGAAAATATGAAGCTCTCTACAACGTTAACCAATGTTTACTTTGAATTTCTAGGAAGAATTTCAATTTGATCTTTTGCGCATCTTTCTATTTTAGCAGGCCGTATTATTTGGCACAAAAACTCATAATTTCTAGGAACTTTGACCTGCATTGACCGTAGGCCTGTTTGACCGCAGGGTGGGTGGACTTCAAGTTCACCAATTATCACTGCAAATTTCTTGACTATTTTGGGCTGAATTTGACAAACAAGAGAGGCCAAGTTCCTCTTTTCTTTGACCAAATTGTTTTGGATAAGTCTAACCAAACTTTGACTATCGGCGACTTTCTAGTTAGGGTTGATTTGACTGCTATCAACTGAGAGCATAATTGCAGATTTGACAGGGTTGTTTTGGATAGTGATTTGGAAAGTCAATTTTTACTTTGACTTTGTATTATTGTACTCTCTCTATCTGTTGAACATTTTATATTTATAATAATAATAATTGATCAAGGGTTTCCCCATATTGGGTCTTTTTTCCTTAGCATTAGCTAAATATTGGTGTTCTCTTGTCTCGACTTGTCTTCTGCATTTTACTACTTATGTTCTATCTACAATTATTGTCAATGTGAATTAATGGTTTATGTGATTTCTATTGGAAACTATATTGGAATTTACATTGGGCTTACAAAAGGATATTGAAGCAAGTGTTGCAATCATAGAACATACCATTGTTATATAAAATTAACATGGGGCTAATCTCCTTATCGTACCACATATACAGGAGAAATATCCAAGTGGGTGCATGTTGAGCCTTACTCCCAATTGTCCTATGCACAAAGAGTTATTTTCCACTCACGAAATCCTCTTCCAACCCCATCAATGCAGGCTCGAAACACTATGATTGAATTCATTCAGTTATGGAATTAGAACAATTCTTTTATAGTCACCATTTAATTCAAGGGATCCTTCTCTCAGTTTCGCTCCCTGATTCACCATGTGATCAACTTCACCATGTAGGTGCCTCAATATATGATATATGGGTTTCTTATATTTTTCCGAGCTAGAGAGTTATTCTTTTTGCCACTAGAGGACACGTTGGATCCAATAATGATTGCAGTTTTGAGATCATTCTGACTACAAGCATGGAGTCCCCCCGGAATGCATAATTTTCTAATGTCAAAGTTTATAGGAATGTTCAAACCTTTCCAAAGAGCAAGAAATCTGACTTTGTTATTTGTGGCTAATCCTAGCCCCCATGCGAATCTAAACTCTACTTGTTCCCCGGAGCAGTATAACACCCATCCCACTGGACTACCGCCCCTAACTTCTTATTAATTAATAATAGTAATAATAATTTAAAGTTAATAATTATGAGTAGTGTTGAATATATATATATATATATATATATATATATATAATATAAATATATATATTATAAATAAAATTTCATAAGTTCATTATAGGTGAAATTACATGTTGTAGATGCCCATGGGCATATGCTATACTGTGGTCGAAAATCCATTGTCATAAGATCAAGATAATTACAATAAGACCCTGAGGGGTGTACTGTGCTGGTCCATGACCAAAATAGAGATCAAAATTTTCACCCCGGAAGGTGAT
>APFE030415662.1:27874-39756 GCA_000404065.3 Pinus taeda
ATATATATATATATATATATGATTTACATCGGTTTTCAACAAAAAGCTGCATATGAACAAAATTTATAAGCAAAATATTCTGAAAATTAGGGGTTGTTCCCCTATGTAGATCCCTGTTAATGTATGGCTTGTAGAAGTACGTATATGTTCCTTCTGGTGTGTGTTCAATGATCATCCATTCTCCTAGAGGATGATCCGTCGCTTCTTTCGAAAGCTTGTATGCACTTTCATTTCGCTCCCTGTAGATACGATAGCAAGAAATTTGATCAAAATATGTTTTAAAAAAAACAATTCCGTCCATTATAGGTCTCAGAGTGTATGCATTACAAGACGCAGTGTTGTTAAACCAATCAATCACAATCTTTGAGTCCCTAGAAATTTGAATTTTCCTGCAATGTTGAAGGATGGCAAAGTAAATCAGGTGTTGAAGAGATATCAGTTCTGCATGATTATTTGTACCATGGCCTAATCCGATGCTAATCTGAAAAAAGTGTGATTCTATGAGGTGAAAGATGATGCCACCCCCACAACAATCAGGCTGAGCAGCCCCATCAAAATAGGCCCAAGGGGTTGATTTGTCTATCTGCTCTTGTCTAATAATCCTGGATTTGTTGTTATTTTCCTCTGCAAGTAGCTCTTCAAATGCTAAGCAAATTTTCGAAAGGATCAGATTCCTGATCATAGGCTTGTCTTGAAATATTATGAGATTTCACTTGAGCCAGATATGGCATGAGACCAGCTGGGGAAAATTTCTTGTTTTTCCTGATGCTACTCCCCACCAAGTGTCCCATGCAAATAGTATATCAGCTCCATGCCATCACATGTTCAGATTGAGAGTAGAGACAATTTTATTGCACAATAAGTTTATAGATATCTTCAAATCATTAACATACATTTAAACATTTTTATACTTAAAATTAGCATGGAGTCCCCCCGGAATGCATAATTTTCTAATGTCAAATTTTATAGGCATGTTCAAACCTTTCCAAAGAGCAAGAAATCTGGCTTTGTTATTTGTGGCTAATCCTAGCCCCCATGCCAATCTAAACTCCACTTGTTCCCAGAACAGTATAACACCCATCCCACTCCTACACCCCTAACTTCTTATTAATTAATAATCATAATAATAATTAAAGTTAATAATTATGAGTAGTGTTGAATACACACACACACACACACACACACACACACAATTTTATTGTACAATAAGTTTATAGATATCTTCAAATCATTAACATACATTTAAACATTTTTATACTTAAAATTATTTGGCAAGGACTACGTTGCATGCACACCTTGTTAAGATTTATCATTTAAAAATGGATGTGATAGATATTAAAATATCTTTGCTATTTATTAAAAATAATTAGTTTTGATGTTGGAAAAAAATGATGTAATAATTTTTACAAGGATAAATGATGATGAAAGATTAAAGTATTTAAGTTAATTTTAATATTAATAATTGTTAATATAAAATTATTTATATAATATAATATCAATATTTAAAACTACATATTTACAATAAATAATTAACATTAAAATATATTAAATTATATATATATATATATATATATATATATATATATATTATATATATATATATATATATAATTTTATTATATATGTGACATCACCGAGATTTCATTTTAATGGAATGATCTATGGATTTCACTCCATTGTTGTCACTTATCTTATCACATGTGATTTTTCATCCAATAAAATTAAAATGATACAAAAACCATTAGCATGGCCTTGCCCAAAGATGACACCAACAAAACGAGAAATACTCTAAATTTGATCAAATGTGTTTCTAGAAACATAGAGCACAACTCCTCCTATAGATAGTAATCTGATTATAGACACTAATCCATATATAGAAATTGTTTTCAAAGAGAGATATAACTTAGTTTTGCATATATATTTTTAATTTGTTATTGTCCAAAATTTCATTGAGATGTGACTTCGTTACAATGATAAAGTCCACACAGGCAACCCCAAAATCTGCAATTTGCACATATTTATAAATGGTTGTAACATTATCTCATTTGGGGGGCGACAGACTACTGATCTCTGATTTTCTTTCATTCACAAAATTCAATCTTGTTCATTCCATTGTTGCACGCAATGGCAATGGCAGTGAATGGATCCTCCTAAAGAAAATCTCCCATATTCTTCTGAACAGGCAAAGAGGTAAAGTCAAGTGCTACAAGGTACTAAGAAGGGCAAGCCAAGGCAACAACTCGAGATTTATCAACAAACCAAATTAGCAACAGCACAACTGATGTTGTTGATGTTGTTAATATAGAGGAGGTAGCTCATAAAGATGCAGATGATAAAGTACAACAATTAGAATCAAATAAAAGGAGTTTTGTGGAAAAAGATTAAGAGAAACGGAGAAACACGACATCTTGGTGTACAGAGGGGTGAGGAAATGTAAATGGGAAAGTGGGTATCAGAAATAAGAGAACCCAAGAAGAAATCTTAGAGATGGCTCGACTCTTCTCCACCTGCCTAAGTCGATTGTTGATTCCCCGAATATTCGAGAATCAGACGGACATGGGCGCGGTAAAAAACAGTCAACATAAGGATGGCCCTCCACCCGACCAGAAATGGCAGCTCATGCATATGATGTGGCCACTTTGTATTTGAAAGTCCAATTGGCTTTTTTCAATTTTCTAGATATTGTGATCATCTTTACTATTACAACAAAATTGTAGGTATTATAATAATTGGTACGCATCAGTAAACTTCCAAATCTTTATTAGTATTAATATTTTGAAAGTCATATACTTCTAAGAGGCTTAGACCAAATAACCAATTCTCAAATAAAATGGTAGGCATCAGCAAACTTCTAAATATTTATATCTTTATTACTATCATGAAAGTCATATAATTCCAAGAGACTTAATCCAAATAATCGATTCCCAAAAATAAAATGCTTAATCCAACACATCTTCCTTCCAACAATAACTAGGAACTTAATTTAAGTAACAGATTCCCAAAAATAAAATGATTAGTCCAACACATCTTCCTCGCCCCACTTCTAATGCAAAGAGATATACAAGCAACTACAACATTCGTTAATTCCCATTAATACTACACCTCCTCAAACTTCTCTTCACTCTATGGATCTACATCTACAAGAGAAGAGAGAGGTTATTGAGATTTATATTAAGCAGAGACCGAGGATTTTGACAAAAATTGAAGAGAACAAAATGATAGAGCAGAGTACTTTCTTTTCTCAGTATTTCCAATTACTTAAATAAGATTACAATGGAAACATCAGTAATAAATAACTTGAGTGAAACTCAACTTAAACTAGACTAACTCAAACTAAATTGGGGCACTTGGAGGGATTGTTTTGGCACCTAATAGGTGGTTGGAATTAGATTCTCCATCCCCCTTAATTACAACCACGTAAAAATTCAATTAAGATCCCTATTGGTCTATGTCTCACCTAGGTTTACAATTTAAATTTGACTTCAACTTTCTTCTTCTCTTTTTCCAGCTTATGTAGCCTCTAAATTGTTTCAACTTTTTTTCTTTGTTGTATCCTTCAAACCTCAGTTTCTTTATTTGTTGGTGCAAGTCTTCCATTCTTCCAGTTTGTTTAAGCATATCCTAGACTTCTTCAAAAAAAAGCTTATATGTGGGCCGCTTCCACGTATTATCCTTTGTAGTTCTCTTTTCATCATCAATGTGCTACAACATAAGACTATAATAAAATAATATTTCTTTAGGACTCCAATACCTGAAAATTTCATTGATTTGTTCATCATGCATGTTGTCTTCAATGTTCATTTCTGCAGCTTCTGTGAAGACCTCATCAAGGCATGGTATTGCAAGCCATGGTTCAAGGAAATTTAACTCTTCTTCATAATCATTATGTGTACCCGCACACTGAAAAATCAATAGTAAGTTTAAAAATATCTGTAGAACCACATTGGTTTTGTTCTTTCTATTATGCAATGTGAGCTTTTTCCTATTGTACTTCCAGTGGTTGCACTTCCAACTCTGCTTCTGCATTTGTCTCTGTTTTGTCTTTGTGGGCTTCCTTCTTCAACTCTTCCTCTATTTTTGTCTCTCTCTCTTCGACTTCTTTACTAACTTGTGTTGCTACAAACAAGTTGTCTTCCACTGACTCACATGAGATTTTCTCACTGAATAGCATCATGTCTATATGATGCTTTTGTTGCATCACTTGCAGAGGGATTTTCTCACTGAATAGCATCATGTCTATATGATGGTTTTGTTGCATCAGTTGCAACCATTCATCATTAGTCAAAAAATATTCATCAAAGTTTACATCAGCAATATTAATTGTTGGATTCACTATAGCATTGACTACTCCAATGGCAGTTTCATTGTCATCGACAAGCTTTGTTGTTGGATTCACTATATTGTCATCAACAAGCTCTGTTGTTGGATTCATCAGACTTTCATCAGCAAGCTCTCTTGCTGGAATCATCATATTGTCATCAACAAGCTCTGTTGTTGGAATCAACGTATCTTCATCCACTTGTGATTGTGCACAATGGAGTTCATGAGCATCTATTTGCTTCTTCTCTCTTGCTTTTGCGACTTCTTCATAGACATCATCCACTTGTGGTTGAGCACAGTCAGATTCAACTATCTTTTCATCTCAATGTAGATTTGCAACGATAGATCCACATTCATCTTCAACTTTAATGCTCCCCTTGCACCAAAACATCTCTCAAGGGTATTCAAGGCCTCCTTGGCTATCTTGACTTCTAAAATCAAGAGAAACCTCTTGGCTTTTCCCATTTGTTAAGTGTTGACTAAATACTACTCAACAAACAAATCAAACTTCAAATATAACAACTATATTTCTAGTGAACCTTCTTCCAAAAAAATCTTTTACACCCTATTTAAATATCTATTGACTTTTTTAGTCTTCATGATTTCCCTTTTTTTTTAAATATAAACAAAACCCTTTTTTAAATATGAACGAAGCACTCTTTTCAAACAATACATGAGCATATCTGAGGTTTTTTTTTTATGATTCTTTCTTTTAAACAATATATGAGCATATATTGCTCTCAAAGCCTTCTTATGAATTTCTTAAGAATTCACGTATGCCCCTTTTTAAAAAATTACATCTCTCGAATCTCATTAGAATTTCATCTCATAAAAACTAATGGAATGAGATATTACATGGGCACTTTTCAAATTACGCAAGTCCTTTTTGAAAATAATACCATGCACTTCTTATTTAAAATTCAAGTGTGCATTTTATATAAAGACAACATGAAATGTTTCGTTCAAACCTTGAAATCTTCGGCGTTGTGTACATTTCGTGCTTCATACAATCAATGGGCTTCGCCGTACATCATCTTCAACAAACAGTTTCTTGACTTTGCCTGCGGAATTTTACGAAGGAACTTTTCGCATTGCGGAAACCTGTTATCTTAACGCTCTATGCGTTGAAGAAAACGTGCGCAAGGGAAAAAACGCGTTCTCTTGCAGTGTCGTTGAACGTTAGTAACGCTAACGCCATTCCTTAATCTCTGGGCTGTGTTACTTCAATGATGTAGGATGCGTTAATACGCCAAAAATTTCTGAAAAAAAAATCTGACTTTGAATTGAACTTTTTTAATCAGTTTCACCTTGGCCTTCCTTGGCTTAGCCATTGCTGGCTTCTTCTTTCTCCTGCTGCTTCTCCGCAGGCTTCTTCAAACTTATGTGGCTCTCAAAGTCTTTTTTCAGATTTACATTGATGTGCCAAAGATTCTTATCCAGGTTTGCCTATTCTCTCCGCTTCTCTCTCTTTGCTCACGTGGCTGCTCTCTCACAAAGTCTGCAAATTGCTCTGATCTGTCTGTCAAGGAATCTTAGGCAGTCTAAGCTCTGATACCATGACAAAAATTGAAAAGAACAAAATGATAGGGCAGATGACTTGCTATTGCCAATTACTTAAATAAGATTACATTGGAAACATTACTCGAGTGAAATTCGACTTAAACTAGACTAACTCAAACTGAACGGGGGCACTTGGAGGGATCGTTTTGATACCAAATAGGTGGTTGGAATTAGATTCTCCAACATATTTTCCCAAGACTGACTCGACAACATTTCTTACCAACATGGCCAAAGATTTGCTTTGTGCACCTGCACCTTAATAGCAAAGATGGTGAATTATTTGATTGGGATTGAAGGGAAATATTTCTACAACTGACTCAACAACAGTTAGTTCTAATTATGACTTTGATTTCTCTTACGAAGGAGAAGCTAGGTTGGGCAATTTTTTCAGTGAACAATATGATAATGGTATGTGATTGGGTATAGAGGTTTCCTAATCCAATTTTAATGTTTAACATTTTTATTAAGTCAAAATAAAATAAAGTAGAATATTTTTTAGTTGTAATGTTTAATATTTATTAGAAAACATGGAGTTGACACAAAGGAACATATTATTAATTCAAGCCTAAGTCTGCACACTCACTCCATGCACATACATCATAATGTGTCTCATTATATAATAATGGGATCACTAGACTCAATCAACATAACAACATGAAAGGAAAGTCTATGACTCAGATACAACTCGCTTACATTGGAAACCAATGACTTCTAGAACATCTCATAACTCACATACATCTAATAAGACAACTCCACAAACCTATTACATTACTAGACACTTCCATTTCTACATTATTCTAACATCCCCCTTAATGGAGAAATGGATTTTCAACAATGCATAAGAATCCTTGCTGGTCTTAGTCTCAACTAGGGTTACAAATATGACTTCATTTTAACTTTCTTTTCATCAACATATTGGTGAAATTTCTTCTTCAACTTGGTGCTCCAAACTTTGACACGTTCACCATGTTTAGTCTTCTTCTTACTCCAAATCATGAAGTATGGATATTTCTTCTTATTCCAACTAGGATTATACCAATCCATCTCAATTCCTTTCTCAACAAGTTCATTTTCATCATCAATAGTTTCATGTTTATTTGGTTGTTGCCTCATCAATCCATAATAATGTTTTATTTCTTCTAGGCTTCAATACATTAAAATAACATAAACTTCTTCAAATGTGTCTACCACTAGTTCCCATTCCATATCATATGAATCATTCATTGATTTACCATTGTGCTCATTTTCAAGAACCTTCACCATGCATGTAATGCCAATTGCATCTTTTAGACCTTCATCAATCTGCTGAAAGGAATTTTAAAGCCATTCTTCAATAAACCTTATCTCAACATCATAATCAGTTTTGGCATCTACAAAATTTCTTGTCCCTTTAATGGTTGCTACAATTTCCTCTTCATATTCTTCGACTTGATTCTCAACAACAAACAATAGTTTATCAACCAAATTCTTTCAAATTGTTATGAAACCAGCTCACAAAAAGACAGAAAAGATAGTTGAACGCCTTAGAATTTAGCCTCTTCGAAGGGGCAACCTCCTTTACATTACACAAAAGAACAATTTTTGGATGATACAAATAAAAAGACATGCGTTCTATATATAAGAGTCTAAGGGGTCATAATATAATCAAAGCCGACATAACAATAATAATGTAAGGGCACAATAATAACAATAATGGGCTTCTATAGGGCATAATAGTAACAATATGGGGACTACATGGATACAACAATATAATAAGGGGGTTTTACTAATAACAATAAGGGGTTACACTAGTAGTATAGGGGCCTAACATGCCCCTCTCCTTCAAAAAGTGTTGTCCTCAACGCTTGAGTAGTTCTTGATGCTTCTATATAAAATTCTTGTCCTCCCATGTGAAATCTTCAGCGGGTATGTTCTTCCACTTGATGAGATACTCTAAAATTGATCAAATTCGTAGTTGTCACGTTCTTGTTTTTGTGACTGCTCCAGGTTCCAATATGATTTTTCCTTCCTCTTCAAGTTTTGGCAATATTGTTTAAATTGGGATCTTCTGCAACTTTTGAATGAGTGGCCATACTTCTTCGTCCTTCTTCCATTCATCCCTTGCTTCATTTATCCAATCTGGTTGGATAATAGAAATAGCACAAAACAATGCTTCCACATCCTCATCCTTTCTTGAGAGTGCATCTGCAACAAAATTTTGCTTTCCTTTTCTATAGACGATGTCAAAGTCATAACCCAACATATTTGTGGCCCATTTTTTTTGTTCTTCTAAAGATAATAGTTGTTCTAAAAAGTATTTAAGACTATCATGATCCATTTTTACCTTGAAGTGCCTTCTCATTCGGTAAGGTCGCCATTTCTTAAGTGCATGTAGTATTGCCAACATTTTCTTCTCATAAATAGCTTGTTTGAGATGTAGCAATAAAAATACACAATCGCCTACATCAAAACATTTTTCACTACGATGTTGATCTACCTATTGTTTCATTCTATTTTGCACCAAAGTGGCATTATCCTTTAAAAGTTGACAAACTTGTTGTTGATGCTCGATGTGATCTTTCACTACTTGAACCTTTTTCTCCTTGATATGTCCTTCTATCTTAAGAGTTTGAGAAGTGGTAATTTCTTCCAATGCTTTACAAGATATGGTCGGATTCATTTCTTGATGTTCGATGTGATCTTTCACTTCTTGAACACTTTTTTTCTTGATATGTCCTTCTATCTTGAAAGTTTGAGGAGTGGTAATTCTTGCCAATGCTTTACAAGATATGGTCAGATTCATTTCTTCTTTCTCTGGGATTGGGTTCTGATGTATATCCTCTTCTTTTGATGTTTCTTGATCATTTTTTTCCTCTTCTTCATACTCTATGTAAAATAATTTCTTCTCAGCACACTTATGACCTTTAATGCATTTGCTATCACAATTGTAACAAAGCCCTTTTTCTCTTTTTTCTTCCAATTATTGTGGTGTAACCCTTGTAGGTTGTGGAAGGTCAAGAGAAACAACGCTTCCATCTTTATAGTTGTGAGGAGTAGAATTCTTTGTTTCCATAATTTTTCTTTCCACTTTGTAACAAAGCCCTTTTTCTCTTTTTTCTTCCAATTGTTGTGGTGTTGCCCTAAAGAAGGTGTTGCTCTTTGTATTCTCATAATGTACTATAATTTCATCCGTGAAAATTGACTACGTAACAAGTTGTTTACGAAAACAAAGCCCTTTATACCATAAAAATTGATCTTGTTCTAAATATGAAGATGCAATACATACATTTTTTAATAGTGGTACACCGTGTAGATCAAAATATTTCTCCATCTGTAGTATCCAATTTACCGGATCCTTGCCATCAAACTTCTTCATCTCGTTTTTTCTTGATTTTAGGAGCTTGATCTTGAAGCGACTGTAACTCTATACTTTCGGATCTTTAAGTTCTGAAATTACGATCTGCAGTAACCCTCTGCATCCTCTTTCCAATGCCACTAGTATGATCAAATTTAGATTCTCCAAGAAAAAGTTATGCACAATCTCCCAAGATGACCTAATTATATGTCTTTTCAGAAGAGTGAACTTGTATAAAGTGTCATGTGTCATTGTTTTGACCTTAGGATCTAAAAAATATATACCGGAAACTAGAGTCCGTCCTCTTTTTGTAACTTCTTACGAAATTTCAATCTGATATTCAAAACAAAAGTTATGACTATTTTCTCCAGGTCACCTATTTGGAATGTAATTCGGGAATCTGCAAAAAGGCCAACTTTCTCAGCTTATATCTCCGCAAATATAGCACTAAAAGCTCTGAAATTTGGACCTGAGGTTCAGAACGCTTTCCACCCAAATGGGTTTTGTTTTTAGCATCTGAAATGTCGTAGGAAAACATTATAGCGAAAATGCCACAATGACTTGTTTGGAGCAGCGAAACACTAGAATCCAAAGCTCTGATACCAAATGTTATGAAACCAACTCAGAAAAAGATAGAAAAGATAATTGAACACCTTAGAATTTAGCCTCTTCAAGGAGGAAACCTCCTTTACATTACACAAAAGAACAATTCTTGGATGATACAAATAAAAAGACCTCATTTCTATATATAGGATTCTAAGGGGTCATAATATAATCAGAGCCGACATAACAATAATAATGTAAGGGCACAATAATAACAATAGTGGGCTTCTATGGAATACAATAGTAACAATATCGGGACTACATGGGTACAACAATATAATAAGGGGGTTATACTAATAACAATAAGGGGTTACAGTAATAGTATAGAGGCCTAATACAAATATAACTTGCAATTCATTTTCATAAAACAAATATCCCTCATCAAATTTAATTGCAAATTCATCTATTGTGGCTGGATCATCCACAATTTTTTCCTTTGGAATCTCATGAGCTTTCTCATTACATTTAATTTCCACCTCAGCCCCATGACACTTTCCCCTAAACTGTTTACATTCTCTTCGAAATTGTTTAATTTTACTTTTCTGACCCATTGAAAAACAAAAATGGCTATGTCAACACCTTAATTCCACCACAATTGAATAATAAGCAGCTGCATCAGATCATACAACTTTATTTTGTAGTTGATAAAAAGGACCACAAGGAAATCTCTCACCACTGAATTTGAACTCTCAGGTTAGGTTCACGCATATTCTAATAACAGTATGCTCCATGCTCATTTTATGCACTTCAGGCAGATTCAAGATCAATGGATGGTTGCAGCGTCACACCTATTGGAATTTAATTCCAACTGCAAATAATTAATACAGAACCGAAATCTGATCTTCAGCAGCCATTTCAGATTGTTCGGTGCCGCAAAAGTCCACTGATATTTTGAAGAATTAATTCCCCTGCAGACAGCCGTCTCATTTTTGCTGAAAAGGCATCACCGCCTTGCATCACCGCCTTCTGCAATAAATACGCAGATAGAGATCAGCAAATATTTTGTTTAATTTATTGTTTAACTCAGATCTTTATTTTTCCTATAAATGTAACGCACAGCAGTTCTGATTTTTAAGCAAGCAAGAGAATGAGTGTAAGTAGAAAAGAACAGCAGTTCTGTTTTCTGTCTGAGTTTTAGAACAGCAGTTCTGTTTTTGAGTGAAGGTTAGAAGAACAGTTTGTGTCTCTTCTGTAAATGCACAGCAAGTGCTGAACCTGCGATTTTCTGAGTTAGAAAATCGATTTCTGGAACTGGAGCGTTCCTCTTTTGTAATAGCTAAGTTTCTGTATCAGTTTTGTTTACAGTTTATAAATTCAAGCTTATTGTTTTACTGATGTTCAATTGCTGTTACTCCAAGTGTTAAACCACTTTGATTTTACTCTGTAAATCTCTGAGTAATTTTGACGCCCATAAAGTGATTTGCGTCAAAATTCGTGTTGCCGAAACACCGTAAGTCAAAAATAGTTTTGCGTCAAAAATCGCGTTGCTGCAACACGACGATCAGCAACTGACGAAAATTTTACGTTGCTGCAACACGACGAGCAGCGTTGCTGCAACACCTGTTACACCTGTTACAGCAACACAGTTTTCTGTTTTTCTGTTTTTTGTGCTGAAACAGAGCAGTTTTAAATTGTGTGTTTGTTTAGGAATTTAGCAGAAAATTCCATCATATCAGAGAGTTGACCTGGGATGTTTTGTGTTAAGGAATTCACCATTAAAATTCCAACATGGTATCAGAGCTAGTCTAGGCACTCAGTGAGTCAAAAACAGAGTTTGTTTTTCACTGTAGGAGCTGTAAGAAGTTCAGTGAGCAGATTTTTCAGCAGAGAAAGTTTTTTGCTTGTTTTTAAATTTTACAGTCAGCATCTTTTTCTTTTAAGATGGCAGATGCTGGAACAGGTTTGACAAATTCACAACTGCCACAGTTTAATGGGAAAAATCACAGTGATTGGTCCATAAAAATGAAAGCATTGTTTGCTTCTCAAGGAATATGGGAGCTGGTAGAAACTGGTTATGCTGAACCTGCAGGTGCAACAGCGCTGGCTGCTTTGACAGCAGCAGAAA
>APFE030415668.1:1350-69013 GCA_000404065.3 Pinus taeda
AATCTATTCGCTCCCCAGTGGAGTCGCCATTTTGTTACCGGGAATAGTGTCCACTCGAAGCTGCTATTCCCACTAAGACTGGTAGCTATCTTAGAAACAAACAAGTAAAGACTACTTTCGTTTTCCTTTATGAAAATAGATAAGAGTAGAATAAAGGACACCAACCTTAGTCTTGCGCTTGGTTCCTTACTTGATTCCTCCCCTTCCTGATAGATCTTTCGCCGCTTCTTCTTCGTCTTCCCAGTTTCAAAGAGCACCTATGGAATCAAAGCAGCATACTACTATCAAAGAACAGAGATCTATATTCATAAATAACACAAGACTAGATATGTATTAACCATACAAATGAATATATAATCAAACATACAAGAATAAGGAGGAAAACTTGAATAGCTTTATTAATATCAAGAATAGCAAGAGGATTACAACCAATAGTTCTGACCCAGCATCATCCTCCAGCAAGAAAGCCCTTATTCACCTCAAGTAAAGCTTAGATCACCCAACACTATGAAATTTCACCAGAAAACCAACAGCACTTCTCTATAAGATACAAGATTCCAGCCTCCAACCCCTAGATCTCTGGGATGAGAGATCCATATATAGATATTTGCAAAGGTGTGAGTTAGCTCTGGGTTTTTTTATTAGTGTCTTCTCTCTGATAGTTCTTGCTTCCACTTGGAGATTTCATTGATCTCTTACTCATCCTTGAGCGAATTCTGAGAGGCAAGTGCCATATGAGAAGTTTCTAGAAGATTCCTTGCTCATCCACTTAGCAAACTGCCTCCGCCACTTGTCTATTCTCGTCCATCACACCCTGTAGAAGGACTTTTTAGTATGCATTGCACCTCCCGTGTGTATTAGATGAGATGCATCGCACCCTCTGCACTGGGCATTCAGTATGGTCCAGTTTTGACCAGTTATGAGCAGTTTTCTGTGGAGAACTTGTGGGAGATGATGTAATCAGCTGACCTTGTTCCTTTAGGTAGTGAAGCAACACTTTTAGGGACTTAGGAGCCCTTAGTTTATGGACATTTATGATTGGGGTTGCAGTGCCCAAAAATGTCTATAACAAGGATGAGGATGATATAGTCCTGCAGAGGTATCATGTTCTACAGTAGTTTCATGATGTGTTCCCTACAAAGATTCTGTAGTTACTGCCTCATAGGAAAGTGGAATTTTCTATTGAGTTTATACCAGGAGTGTCACGAGCATCTAAGGCACCATACATGATGAGCACTACATAGTTGGTGGAACTAAATTTGCAGCTTAAGAAAATTCTTGATAAGGGATATATAAGGCCAAGTGTATCACCTTGGGGTGCACCAATATTATTTGTAAGGAAGAAGGATGGTACTATAAATTTACCCATTGATTATAGGAAGCTAAATAAAGTGACTATCAAGAACATGTATCCATTGTCGCAGATTGATGACTTTTTTTTACCAGTTGAAGGAAGTTGCATTATTTTCAAAGATTGATTTGAGATTAGGATATCATAAGGTGTGAATCAAAGAAGAAGACATATACAAGATTGCATTTCCTAATAGGTATGGAAATTATGAGTTTGTGGTGATTCCTTTTGGTCTTACTAATGCTCCAGCCATGTTCGTGTGTTTGATGAATAATGTGTTGCATCCTTACCTGGACAAGTTTGTGATAGTCTTTGTTGATGATATACTAGTATATTCAAAGAAAGAGGAAGAGAATGTAGAGCACCTGGAAACAATGTTCAGATTATTAAGGGAGTGTCATTTGTATGCCACGCTTAGTAAGTGCAGTTTCTTTTAGACTCAGATTCACTACTTGGGACATGTGGTCTCCAAAGAAGGGATAGCAATGGACCTATGAAAGACTAAAGCTATCATGGAGTGTCCAACTCCTAGGAATGTGGTTAAGGTCATATCATTCATGAGACTAGCAAGTTATTATAGGAGGTTCATTGGGAACTTCTCAAAGGTTGGATCTCCTATCACATCCTTGCAGCAAAAATGGAAGAAGTTTGAATGGACTGAGGAGTGTGTAGCTAGTTTTAAGATGTTGAAGCATTTTCTCACAAATTCTTTGGTTTTGAAGATTGTGGATCTAGATAAGGAGTTTGTGGTTTGCATAGATGCTTGCAAGGAAGGACTTGGTGGAGTCTTGTTGCAGGAAGCGTAGGTATTTTTCTCTGAATCAAGGAATTTGAATGAGCATGAGAAGAACTATATGACTCATGATCTTGAGTTGGTAGCTATTATTCATGTGTTGAAGATGTGGAGACTTTATCTCCTTGGTAGGAGGTTTGTTTTGATGAGTGATCATAATGGACTTAGGTATATGTTTGACCAACCCTATCTAAATGTCAAGCAAGCTAGATGGTTCGCTACCCTCAATGAGTTTTAATTTGAGATCAGGTGCATTAAGGGCAAGGAGAATGGTTGTAGATGCTCTTAGTAGGAGAGTCTAGGTGAATCAAATTTCAATTTTGAGTTTGTATGAGACAGATTTATAGGAGTGAATCTTGCATGCATGGTAGCATGATGAGAGGTACCAGCAGTTGAAGAAGATATTACAGCAGTAGGGTGAAGGTGATAGGGATGAAGAGTATCACCTCATGGTAGATGGCTCGATAAGATTTAAGAACTAGATCTATGTGTGAAATGGAAGTGAGCTCAAGAAGCTTATATTGAGGGAGCTTCATGTCAATCCATACTCAGATCAGCTGGGATACTATAAGACTTTGACAGGTGTTAAGAAGTTCTACTATTGGCTAAATTTGAAGAAAGAAGTGGCTGGTTTTTTTGCAAGATGTTTGGATTGTCAGCGGGTGAAAGTAGAGTGTAAGCATTTAGTTGGTTTATTTCAGCCTATTTTGATTCCATAATGGAAATGGGAGGCCATTTCCATGGACTTAATTACAGGCTTTCCAAGGACATCAAGGAAGCATGATTCTATCATGGTTGTGATTGACAGGTTGAGAAAGACATCTTACCTCATTGTAGTGAAGTATGCTAATTCATCTAGTTAGGTAGCTCAAATCTTCATCAGGGAGATAACGAGGTTGCATGGAGTTCCCAAGAAGATTGTATCAGATAGATATGCCTAGTTCACTTCCAAGTTTTGGAAGGATTTGCTTGCAAGATTGGGGATAGAGTTATCCTTTAGTACATCTTATCATCTACAGGAAGATGGACAGACACAGAGGGTTAACCTTTATCAAATATCTCAACTCATAATACATTATTAGTAATTAAATAAAAAATATTATTATAAATAATATTTGGCCCACTTCAGAATTAATTATATGTAAATATTAAAATGATAAGGAAACATATAATTAATAAATAGTCAATGTATATGAAATATTATTCACTTACCAAATTAACATAAAATAATTTATCCTAATTAATTAATTAAATTTATCTCATAAATAAACCCTAATAAATTACATTAAGAATTAAAATTAAATTATATGATCCGACTCCATAACATTCACCCACTTCTATCACTATATATATCCTTGCAATCCTTGCGCTAATCCACACCAATCTTCTCAAAAATATTGGTGTTACCCTGAAGATGGATCACATAGAAGTCTGAAACGTTGGGTTTAATCAAAAAAACTCGGAACTGGTTATTCGAGAAACAATTTTTTAATTCCTAAGGATATGTTGAGGATGTATTTCATGCATCAGCAGAGGAGGTGAGAGGAGTATCTTCCACTAGTGGAGTTTTCTTATAATAATGGGTATCATGAATCCTTGAAGATGAGTCCATTTTAGGCTCTCTATGGGTGGAGTTGCAATACTCCAATCAACTAGAGTGATCCAGTGAACAGGGTGATGATTGGACCAATGTTGGATGAGATGGAGCAAGAGATGTAGGTTATTAAGAGGAAACTAAAAGTAGCATAGGACAGTAGACGAGTTATGCAGATCAATGTAAAGCATTCAATGAGTTTCATATTGTGGAGCATGTGTATTTGTGCATGTTGGATTGATGGGCCCTAACACAGGTTTAGTGTTAATTAGCCAAGAAAATCCCTACACTACTAGCCCTTTCGACATCAATCCGCGGAGCATGGACTGAAGTCTCACCCGAAGCGTTATGGGGGGATGCATGAACCAAGTTTCCACACCTAGAGATGGTATTGATGTCATTTTATACCCTAATCCTTCCTTCACGTAGATCGATAAGATTTTTGGGGCTTATCGATATACTTCGCTTATTTAGCATCGAGGCCTTCCCAAAGGTCTGCAATCGTCCTTCGTGTACCCTAAATAGGTTATTCAGACACTTACGCACTACTATAATTACTCTTACTGTTATATTTACCCATAATAGCTTAAGTAGTGGATAAATTCAACATGCATTATGGCTATCTTCGCGTAAACAGATATTCCTACTTGCGTTCATATAACAAAGAGAAACACATAGATTCATGCATCAATACAGCAGTAAATCATAACCCTGTTGATGCCTCTAAAATCCTAGCACCAACATTGGGGATAACCACCCAGTCCGGACCTTAGTACGGCTCCTTTTCTGTTTGGTGTGGTGGCTCCAACTGGACAATTATGGGACTAGTTTCCCTTAATGAATGATTTAATGGATAGTTGTTTTGTAATGTATAATGGAGGGGGTAAATGTTTTAACCTATAACTCAAAATATACAAATATATATATAACCCATGTATTCTGTAAACAATGCGATTTCTGATTATTTCTAACAGATCAATAATCATATAGATGAATTACTAATCAATAGAAAGGTGCAATTTCATAGATGATGATTACTTTGTTTAAGAAATTAAACAAAGTAATTATTAATAAAACATATCGCATTCATAAACTTATATATATATATATATATATATATATATATATATAATATATATAATATATATAATATAATAATCGCTAACATATATCTTCAAAGAAACAATTCTAAATCTTCAGAAATGATATGCAAAATGAATTTTTTAAAAAACATATATGTAATATATCAACAATAGAAACTTTTTTAAAAGGAATGCTCATCAACAAAAGAAATATAAAAAAAAAACAGTGATAGGAATACCAGATGCATTTTAATCCTTCCAATGTAAATAACACTCCGATTCCAATTTCTTATTTAAGAAAACTTCTAGGAAATACAAAAGTGCAGGTCTTGAAAAAGCTTGTTTCACAAAAATGTAGGACCTTGATCCACTATTGATAAAAAAAAAATACTTAGAAGTACAAAATTGCAACTTCTCCAAGCAAATATTATACAAATTGAGGACCCTTTCTTAAAAGACATGAAAGGGTTTAAATAATCAAAATAAAAACAAACTATCATAATCATTGTGAGTTGTTAAAACTACTAATATGAAAATATGGGATTTTGTATAAAAATAACAGTGCAATAGAGATTGAACCAATACACTGAATCTACTTCCTCTCTTGTGCTTGCAGTTGACAAATTGCGAGCATTCGCTGGATTTTCGGAGGGTGACTCATTCTGGAATGTAGCTGGTCTGTTTACATGGCATCGAAGAGTTCAGGAACCATGCGGTTGACTACGTCGGAGAGGCATTTCATGGCCATCTATTGGCTATGTGGTTTGACTAAGAAAAACTAGAATGCATGCCATGTCAAATTTTGCACCTCTCTGATTTGTTTTTCTCTGCTTGCCAAGTCATGTCTCCATTGATCTTATAGTGCTTTTGCTCTCGAGAGTTTTCCTAGAGAGAAATCGGAGATCAAATTAGCCATACATAAATTGTCATTTACTAACTCGATTACATCGTTCATTGCAGCCTGAATCTAGAAGTCGCTCTTTCGGATTTTATTAGCTGTGACTCCCATTCCGAAAACAAGATTTCCTTGTGCGATTCTTGTATTTTTGGCAAATTGGTAGCCATGCCTTCTTCTGAATTTTGCCAAGAGAGAAAATTTGCTATCTTTTCATTTGCTTTTTCAAATTCTAGTCTAGTGTCAACTACCTTTTCAATTAGTGATGCAAAGATAGCGCACAATGGGTTAGCTAATGATATATTATGGCAAAGAATGTTTAACTGTGAGGATAAGATTTGGTTACTTCCAAGGCTTCTTTCCTGAATTCACTAACCTATGGATAACCATTGAAATTTTCTATTTGTAACTGTAGTTGTGCAATTTGATCTTCTTTAGTCTTCTTTTCCTATTGAATTTCTATCTGAAGGCTGCTTAGTTCTTGAGACAACTTCTATTATTTATGGAGAGCCTGTTGATCAATCTTCTGCTTCTCCATATTCAACTGTTCTTTTAGTTGCTCATTTTGTTGTCTCTTCTCTAATAGTTGTTGCTCAAGCTGACTGTGATCCTTAGATCCTTTTCCCTGATTAGTTGGCTGACTTTGGAGGCTTTATCCATTGTTGTGGCTATATAAGCACCAGCATACTGAGATAATTTGGTTAAATCCTCAGAATTATTGACTTCTGAGTCTTTCCATACGACATTCATCAGTTCGTCATGAGGAGTTGAAAGAGGTCCTTGGTTAATTTTCCCCCTTTTCTTTGCCTTTTGACCATAGCCCTATGCTTTGGACTATAGAATACATCTAGGGGTGGTATGTCTTCTACATTTAATACAATCTCTTATGTAGGATTCTCAGGAATTATTTCAATATCTTGTTGAATGTTGGGTGTGTCGACTACCCCTTCAATTGGAATATTAGTGACAATAGGCTCTTGATCATTTGATCGAACTACTCCCATTCCTTGATCAAGGTGGCATCAATATTAACATCAGCATTTAGGAGCTCAGTGGTCCCTTCATTTATCTACTCCTTCTCGGGACTCTTCTCCCTTTCAAGGCTCTTTTCCTTCTCAAGCGTCTTCTCCTTCTCAAGAGTCTTCTCCTTCTTAGGAGTCTTCTCCTTTTCAAGAGTATTTTCTTCATTGTGGCCTTCCTGCTACACCATAGGGGTAGTGTTTAACAAGTCCAGAGGTAGTGCTTGTAACCTCTATGTCCTAAACTTCATAAATATGTCTAATCCCTCTGCTCCCAGTCTAATATTTGCTAGATCTTTTACTTGAGAGAACAACTCAGCTGAAGTGAACAAATAATCATAATCATATTTCTCATGTTCAAACTTGGCAAGTTTCACATGAGAGGTAAAGTTGTAGGCCACCGCTTTTGGATCATACTACCTCTTGGGAATGACTGCTAACTTTAAGATTTTAATATTCTCTGTTTCTTTATCTGCATGTTTGAAGTCATGTAGTGTGTAAGTACCACATTGGAGGGGGAATGAAGGCCACATTTGTTTCTTGAAATCCTTGAGGTTCTTGGACATCCCTGTTTCTATGATTTGATAAGCTATTTCTCTAGCCAATAGCTTATCAGGAATGTACAATGGGGGAATAAGTGGATCTGTGGTGCTACCAAAAATTCTAATGTAGGTGAACTTTTCTTCACTGAACCAACTTCCGATTTGTTAGGTTGATACTGGCCTCATCAGATAACCGAGGAGCAGGTTTTTCAAATATGGCCTAATGAACGGGTAAAAAAAAACCATGGCAGATTCTATATAGATGATCTTTATAATGGGATTTCCACAAATACTTATGATAGATGTGAATAGGAGTTGGGCCTTTAGGAGTCCATTTCCATCCTAAAATGGGGTAATCAGAATTGAAACAGATGGTATCCATGATGTAAGCGCTCATATAGAATGGGGGTATTATCCAAGTAATCACAAACATGTTTATTCTATAATTAAGGATTTGGTTGGCCATTTTATCAGATAAAATGGTTGCCCAATCCATGATATAAGAATTAATTGCAGCTTCATTAAGGGCACCATTTCTATAGAAAACAGAGCTGAATCAGAGACTCCAAAGAGTCTACGTATCATAGCGCTAGCATAGCAATAAGGAGATGCTAATGAGTCTATGGAGTACATACCTGAAGTTTCATGCTTATGTTTGTTTAGTAAACGCCTCCACTGCTTGATAGGTTCCGACTCCACATCGTTCTCCTTGGCGAAAGCTTCTAAAAATGCTTTGTTGTAATTCTTTTGGTGGTCCAGCAATTGATACATCTTCTTGATATCTTCTGCCCTGAATGTCCATCGGCTGTATAGAAGGCCTTGTCGGTTATGTTGATACTTTCTACGAACCATATCACCATGTCATTGTATGGTAACACTTCCGCTTGGGCTGCTATTCTGTGGAGGAAAGAGTTGTCTAAATCATAAAGAGTATTTTCTGATTTATCAATTGAACCAGTCGTTACTCCTTCTTCTTCAACTTCACTTGGATCCTCGGCTTCGAGTAAATCATATATACCCTCCCATGAAGTCTTGCCATGACGGGAGCCTTTTCTTTCTGATCTCTCTTATATATTTTTACTGGATTGATGTTTTCGGATTCGCTCTGCAAAATGAAACAGAAGGACGTAACAGTGGAAAAACTTACTCAAAGCCAATACACAGCATACAAGACTAACAACAATTAAGCGCGAATGTGTGATACATATTTTTAATATATTAAGCTACCACGGATGAAATCCTTGAAGGATTCAACCATAACTGCTTTCTTAATTATTTTAACTTCCAACGTGACACTTTAATGCCGTAATGACATGTCGCATCGCAAATTTATAACAATCCTTTTAAAATGAGTATCATGACTTCCCATTCGGCAATTAGCGACAATCGCATATTACAGATCGAGAGTACAAGTGTTATGCTTAAATGTTTCCTTTGCATATTTTTGATTGCGACTAATGGTGAGTTGTCATGAGAAGGCATGATGACTTTTAAAATTAATAAATCATTTGTTTTCTCTTTATAATTGATTTATAATTTAGACATGCAAACATTCGTTAACGATTATATTTCACCTTTATTGCAAAGCACGCTTTCCAATAATGAAATCGCATCTAAGGATTGCAAATGGGCATTTGATATGTGTTTTGTGCTGTCAGTGATGGCCGATTGCGATTGTCTTATTGCATCGAAGGATTTATATGAAATCTTGAAAGGGTTTCTTGATAAGTAGTGATATGCGATTTCCGATGGAGTTATCACATCGGCGAATGCCAATGGAACACCTTAAGTCCAACATGAAACAAAAGATTTGTGCAATGCGACATACTCCTTTTAAAATTGTTTTATGATAAGGTTTTATTATAATTTAAATCAGATCGGAGCTTATCAAGAAGACTTTCATAGGTTAAATGGATTTTCACGTTACGATTGTTATTTAACTTATCCTTAAAGAAAAAAAAACCTATTATAAAAAAATTTCAAATGTTTTATTGATTTTATTTATATTCTAAAGGGGACCCATTTCTTATTAAAGTTTTATATGAAAAAATTTGAAATGGGGAGGGTTGTATAGCACAACAAAACCCAGTATTCAACATAACATAATCGCATGCATTCAAAAGTAAAATAGCTCATACACAAGTAATTCTAGAATAATTCTCTTTATTGATGTTCAAATCTCCTTTACAGGCTCTAACTACCCTACACACATAGATGTAGGGGACCGCACACTCAGCTGTGGACTTTTACCCTAGGCCTCTGCGCACACAACTGCAGAGCCTCTTTCCTATGCTAAGACTCTTCGCTCTTAGCCCTCACAGACCCATCACATCAATCACTCTTCAAAACATATCTGAAATGAACTAAAAACTACCTTAGACTCTTCTACGACTTCCCTTTTTATACAATCCCATGGTCCGCGGACCAAGGGTGGATCTCATAAAGCCGACACAATTTACATAAACTAAGGGCGGAAACCCTTGATGACTCTTTACATCTTCACACTCCATGACCACAAAATGTGGAGACTTTACATTCTTTACAAAAAACTTGGGCCTTTAACCCCAAAAATTGGGCTTTTAACCCCAAAATTAACCCTAGGGGACCCATTCCCAATAGTGCATCAATCCCAAGAGGATCTCCTTAAGGATAGGTTCATGTGCTAAGCTGGCACCTTAGCATTGTGGGCCTTTTGAGACCCTTGATAGGATTGACTTGTGGCCTACATACTTGCACTGCCACCAATAATGGAATCCCATGATGTTTTACATTTTTCATTGCTTAATAGATATGTCTAGGATGTTTATCATGTGATTGATTGGTTTGTATTACACATGGAACTAGAAGGAGAGTTCTAGCCAGAGCCACAATGCATATTGCAACAGAAACAACTCATGCTCTGGAACAGAGAAATAGAGCAGATTAAAGTGCAGTGGAAGCACTTTAGGCCCGATGAAGCTACATGGGAGATGAAGTTGCTCTGTCACTCTCCTGCACTATCTTCTTATATTTTCTGTTGTGTTGCCTGCAGACTAGCCAATTTTCCTTCAATGGAGGTTGTGAGCATGTAGGCTTCATCTAGCCTAGGCCCCAATCTAGCCTTTAGTACTGCCTCCTTGCGTTTTGTTGTGTCCACCTATTCCTTTAGTGCCTTCACTTCCTGTAGCTTCACCAACCTCTGTGTGATGGTGACGGTGCGCGTCGCCACATTGACCTCATCATATCTCTATTGTAGTTCCCTTACCTTTGTTTCTAGCTACTACATGTTGGGATCTTCCTGCAGGCTGGTAACTACTTCGAGCGACTACTCGAGGAGCGAAGTACACTCCACTGTGGCATCCACTGTAGCAATTGCATCTTTGACAGTTGTCTCACACTACTCTCTGACTTCTGGTGGAGTCGAAGGTTGGGTCCTCAACTCAAGCTCTGTGATCTTAAGGTTCAACTCAAATTGAACCTTAGACAGCTGTGTCCTTGTGTTGCACACACCTGTGGCAAGCTTCTAAATTATTGCATCGACTAGCACATCTTTTGGGATATTCATCTCTGGAACACTTCGGTATGCCTCAGCTACTATGGATGTGGTGCACTCATTCTTCTTTGTGACCTTCTTAAGGAGATCAAGTGCAGATTTCTTCTTAACAAACATTTGAGCATTGTTGATCTTCTACTCACTGATCACATTCAGCACGTGCTGCTCTCTGGCCTGAAGTTTCGCAAGCACACCATCTTGCAAGGTGTAAAGGGCTTCGCTTGGCAGCGCGGCCAAGTTCAACACAACCTTCTTAAGAGCACTGATGGTGGCCTTATTACCTTCCACTTCTGTATTCAATGCTCCATCTGGTGGCACTACAGCCTGGGGATCTAAGGAGCAAACCATCTCCGCTGCTTATGAGGTCCCACGCACCAAGCTAGTTGACGTTGCACTGCACTGTCCCACATTGGTTTGCACTTAAGCGGCCTGGATCTGTATCTCGTGCAGACCCATCTGAATGGCAACCAAGGCTTGCTTATGCTGCTACTCAAACTACTGCAGTAGTTCCATGGTTTCATCCCGCACTTTGTCCCCGATATCATTCAAAGTGATAGGCTCAATTTATAATTTTCTAGCCTTGGACTTCTTTTGCTGCCCTACTTTTTCCTACTCCCAAGTGTGCTTAACCCGGAATGGAGTAGTCTCTAGGTCTGCACCTCCCTGTCCTGACAGCTACTTGTCTTCTTCTGTCTACAACGAGGGATACTTCTTATTTCTGTCAGAGTCGCACTCTTCCTCTTCTTCTTCCTCCTCTGCCTGCTTCTTAGCAGCGTGCTTTGCTTTAGCTTTGTCTTCAGCCTCCTTTTTCCTTCTGTCTTCCAACTGTTGCATCTTCAGCTGAGCCTCTTCCTTCTTCTGCTTCACAGCAGACTTACTAGACCTAGCTAAAAAGTTAGAGGTTTTGCACCATTCTGATGGCCAACTCTCCAGGACTATTGTGATTGCATTGTCCATTGCTAGGTATGGAAGATCATACCATTTTTACTTGGAGTCCTTCCGCACCTAGATGGAGACATAGTGGAAGTTTGTTTTGAACTCCACATATCCTGACAACTACTAAAAGATAGTTGGGGATAGCCTCGACTTGCGGTTTATCGTGGCGTGGATGCTTGCCTCCATCAACACCAAAAATATTTTAGCGTCCTTGACCTTTGCGGCGTCCTTGGTGACCTAGAGTGAAGCGAACTTCGCTGCTTCTAGTAGATCTGACGCGACTAGAGTAAACTGGCTGTCCTTTGGTAATTCCCATGCAACCAACACAATTGAGAGTAAGAGCCAAGTGTAATGGAAGGTCTTACTTTCATCCTATGCTTCTCTGTATTTTTGGGGGAACTCACCACAGAGGTAGCACGGCCAATTAAACTATACGCCCTTCGTGCACTGGGCTGCTAACAACATAATAGGTGTCGATACTTCATCGGCATGACACTTCCTCATTATTTTCCCAGCCAAAATATGGGTGGCGACCTTAACCGTGGGGTTGGTTATGCTAGCAATTGAGTATCCGCGTGGTTTCTTGGCGAGCTTGAATTTTTCCTTCATTCTCACGGCGAGGTCACGCTCGCCCATCTTTCTTCCAAATGGCATTGCTAGATTCAACCCTGAATGTGGTAACAATGTGACCCTATGGATCAACATATCTGTGATGGGTATCGGTTCTCCTAACCACAAGCACCCATTGTGCACTAAGCATAGCAACTGTTTAACAATACATATTCTCCTAACCACAGGCATAGCACTAAGCCTGCGGTGGTAATGCTTCACCCATAGTAGGTTTAACAATCCTTCCTTGTCCACCCCTTTTATCCACTGTCGTGGCTCTAGTGTAGTGACACCAGAATCTTTATAAAATGCATGGTTCATAAAGGTATCAATTTCCATGTGGAGGAATCGCTCTGTCTCCACCAAGTCTCAATCCTCCAGCTTGAGAGCGGGAATGCGCGCCATGCGCGGCCCTTCAAGCAAGGTCTGGTCTGGTAGCAATGGGTATTTGGCAGAAAATTCCATGCATTCAGGTCCTTCAGGACCTTCACCTTACCCTAATGCAAAGGGATGTACTCGAGTAGCTTTGAGATAGGGTCTACACCCTCTATGTCAATGTCCTTTGTGCCTGTATCCATATCTTTGACGGCCTCTTAGATTCTAAGTTTACCACCTTGATTTTCTCTTGTGCAATGGGATTTCCCTTTCTGGTGCTTTCTTGGCAAATTACACACCGATTATGTTGCTTTCTACTTATCCTTCTTTGTCTTGGGACCCTCTTTGGGAGGCGTAGGCCTCGACCTAGGCAACCTTTGTGATTTTAGCACTTATGCGAGCACTGCTACACTTGCAATATTAGGTGCATCTCCCTCAGATGCCATCGATCCTCTAGCACTGGCGGTTTCCAAGAGCGCCGACATGAGTCTAGTAAGAAGCTCCTGGGTTGCTTTAGGCAACTTGTCAAATACTGAGCTAGCCACCAAAGCCTCGAAATAGTTAAGGTTTATGCACGCCTGATAGATCAACACCTCAATTCATAATGCAAAGTGTTTTTCATTGGGCGACCATCTGTAATTTATAGGAAAATTCGAATTTGAATCTAACCGTTCCCCCCAAAATCCGCTCATAAGTGCTAGATTGGTGGCAGATTTTCATATATCTCACTCTTATATTCCGACTTAAATGTTGCCCCCCCACTCCACTTAGTTGTTTTCCCATTGTCAATTCATCAGCATTGACCATAATGGTCACTTTCTAGCTGCCCTGTGTGGTCTCTCCTTCTATAGTGCAACTCCCTTTCTGCTTTTATCAATACCGTGGCATTCCTCCCTTTTGTGTAGTCCCCCAGTCGCATAGCTCTACGATCCAGGCATTGCAGTTTATAGTCTCACACCTCCTTTCAGCTGCCTAGAGTGCTAAGACTATGCCTCCACCATATAGTCATCTGGCCACCCCGATGTATGGCTTCAATCGACTGCCATTTACCTTCCCTGGAAATGGCTCTCCATTCAACTTCACCAACTGAAATGCTCCACCATCGATAATCTCCTTGATGACATAGGGCCCCTGCCAATGCATCCGAAATTTTCCTGGAAATTTATCAAACTTGTTGTCATATAATAACACTAAAACATTTACCTTGAAGGTGTGCAGTTTGATGTGTCGATCGTACCATGCCTTTTCACACTCCTTTTGTACTTGCTGATGGAATCCAGCAGAAAATCGATCTTTTTCAAGCTCTGTCAGCTACGTGAGCCTTTCTTCCAGGGCTCCATGATCCGCCATTCCTAGGAATGCCACTATATACATACTAGGTACAATGTACTCCATCAGCGTCACAGCTTCTACACCATAAACCAACCTAAAAGGCATTTGTCTAGTCAACTTTTTACAAGTCGTTCTGTAAGCCCATAGAACAGCGGGTATGTGCATATCCCAGTCATTCCTTTGTGCATTGCAGACCTTCGTTACTGCGTTCTCCAATATCTTTTTAAACACTTCCACCATCCCATTAGCCTGTGGGTGATATGCGTACTCTTCTGATGATAAACCTAGAACTCCTCTGTCAATGCCCTGATCGTCTCATTAAGGAAATGTGTATCATGATCGCTCATCAAAATCTTTGGACAACCAAATCTATTCAATACATACTCAAAGATGAATTTTGTTGTTGTTGCCCTGGTATAGTCCTTCACAAGCTGCACCTCCACCCATCTAGTCAAATATTCAGTCGTTGTGATGATGTACCGCACACCCGTCTTCTTTCATGGAGGTTGAATTAGTCCTACAAAGTCAATTGCCCACTTTTCGAATGGCTACAATGACATCTTTGGATTCAGAGGCAGCTCATCCCTCCATGATGGCCTACCCATCCTTCGACATCCATCACATGCCTTACAATAAGCCTTGGAATCCTTATGAAGTGTCAGCCACCACAACACAGCGCATAAAATATTTTGCATTGTTGCTTTTCCTGCATAATGTCATCTTGCGGCTCCTCCATGAGCTTTAGCAAGGATGATGTTTTGTTCACATTCAAGTACATAATGTCACAGAATCTCATACGAGCCCATTTTATATAAATGCCCTGCAATGACAGAAAAGTTTGTCATGCGCACCACTAGCTCCTTTTGCTAACTAGTATACCCTTTTGGAGTTGTCCCCATTGTCTAGAAGTGTATGATATTCGCAATGTGATTATCCACAACACGTACTACAAAGAGCTACGCATCACGCGGTCCTTCCTCTAAATTAGTAGGTTCCTCTCCTGTTTCAATGCACGACAAATGATCCGGTTCGGCATTCAATCATCCTGTCTTCATAATAAATTTAAAATCATATTCCTGAAATAGCAACAGCCATCTGCATATCTTCCCCCCAACACAGGCTTATTAACCAAGTACTTTAATGTAGAATGGTCTGTATACATCTTAAAGTGTCTACGTAACAAGTAGTGTCTAAACATTTGGAGTGCGTACACCATAGGCAAACCTTCGCGCTCTGTTGTTGAACAATTATTCTCAGCTTTAGACAACTTCCTACTCGCAAATGCTATAGGGTGGTCCAATTCTCCCTCACTGGCCTATGTCAACACTGCCCCAAGCGCAATACATGACGTGTCCACATGCACATGAAATTCCTTCTTCCAATCTGGGAAGACTAGGATCGGCGGGGTGACCATCTTTTCCTTCAACACATCTAAAATTTGCTGACACTCTTCATTCCAATAGAATGTAGCATCCTTCTTTAACAGCTTCTCCATCGGTGCAGTAATCTGGGCATAGCTTTTGATGAAATTTCTATAGTATCATGTATGCCCCAATGTTGCACGCAGCTATTTCATTATTCTTGGTGCCTCCAAATTAATTATAACTACGATCTTAGCAAGGTCTACCATTGATCTGAAATGGGGCACTAAAGGCTTCTTGTCAGCTTACAAGAACCTCTCCCACTCCAAAGCTTATATATATCCCAAATATCTATGATTATGATTGATAATTGTGGAATTAAAAGTGCTTGAAAGAGGTGTATATTTGTGTTTGTTTTTAAAATTGTTCAAGTGCTTATATATATTTGCTTATGCTGATATTTAAACACACATAATAGTAAATAAATCAACAAACCAACAAACATATAAGACAACAATATAATTAGGAGTTCACCCAAACCTCTTGGGCTACGTCTCCGTGAGCTCTAGTCAACTCGACTAGGCTCTCTAGGATTATGGTAATCTTTCTTTTAGAAGTTCCACACTCAACTCCATTGGTTTACAACTGAACCTATGGGCTTAGAGTACCATCTTATCCCTGGTTGTCCATACTTTGCAAACAGAACTAGGCTTCTCTGGACTAGACTCCTTCAATCAGCACTCAGAGCTATCTTGAGCTCTTGCTTGCACCAACTCCCTCAGAGTTCTTTTAACTATCTCTGGAACTCCTTCTTTTGTCTTTAGAATACTTTGGACATCAGCAATAGCTTGATCATTTGATCTCTTTCCTATTCTGAAACTTCGCTACAACATCATGGCTCTTAGAAGTCTACTTTGAGCTCTTTGGCTCTGAGGCTCTACCTCCAACCTCTGGTGGCTATGCCTCTGTCAAGCCTCCAACCTCTGGTGGCTCTCTCTGTCAAGTGCTCTGGCTCTGCGGTTCTCGGTCTCTCTATTTGGCTCTAATCAACTCTTACGCTGCACTGAACCTTCCTCAGTCTGCAGACTACCTTTGCACATCACTTAGCATTCTCTTACTCTTCCCGAGTATTCATTGAGCATCCCTGGGCTTCTCGAGCTTCTCTAAGCTCTCTCTGAGTATTCCTTTGCCTGTGCCTCTAGGAATCCTCTTTCTCTCTGCTTTTTTGTGTTTTTGTAACCATTTGGTTACAGTCACCTAACGCATGGAAGACCGATCATTCCCTAAAAGAATCAGTTTGTAATTGGAATGAACCAGTGAGCACAGGAAACCCAACCGTTTGGCCTTCCTCCTGCAAAAATCCTGCATTCAAACACATAACGCAATACACAGGAAAACTGATGAAAACCCATCATGGGGCATTTTGTCAGAACTCAAATAATATAGAATCACCGTTATAATCCTCTTGGGTCCATCATTCTATCACATATTACAATCGCATTGCATATGGCCAAAAACCCAATACACGGGAAAATACAAAGAAATCCTGTAAATCTAGATTTCAAATGATATGAAATCATGTTTATAATCCTATCGGGTCCAAGCTCTGATTGCAATCACAATTGCAATAAGCAAGATCTTTGGTTCATGGACTTAACATAATAGCGATGTGATGTCCCACCATTGATCCTCCACCGTCAGATCAAGCTCGCGATCCAACGATCCAGATGCGATCGCATGATCGCTCATCGCAAGTCGCAATGGCATGGTCCCTTTGTATTGTTGCGATCCCAATCATTGATCTTTGATCTCACTATCGACGCATCACATATCGCAAGTCACAATGGCCCAGGGTCTATACAACTTCCATTTGATTGTGTCGATTGCAATCGCAAATCGCTCTCCTAGGGTTCTTATATCACATGAAGGACTTTCTATGATGCAATATATCGGAGATCGCTATCGGAGAGCCCATAAGGCCTATTTCTCAACCCTTTGAACCTTTCCTATGTGATTTCCTTAAGGAATCCATATAAAGCCTTAAGGCCATTTTCATAAGGATTTGCCTCCTTTTCTAAGGATAATGGGCAATCTTCTTTTTGCAACAACTTCTTCATCCGAAGTCCATTTTAGCCCATTCAAATTACATTAGATTCAGAATGAAGAGATCTCTACAATGAGACTATTTCTAGGAGCATCCTTTGACTTTCATTTTTCCTTTGTGAGGAAAATTCATAGACTTAGAAGTCTATGTTAGATCCATTTTGGATAATTCCTTCCCACTAAAAAACTTTTGGACTCCAAAAGACTAATATATTGATCTAAACAATAAATGACAGTACATCACCCTCTTCTTTTAGCCTCCATACACTTGCCTTGCATAGTGCCTCTGAACCAAAGCCTTTGAACACTCCCTTCCTAGATGTGCTTGTCCTCCTAGGAAGAATTGTCTTCCTCCTTGACTTCCTGCAAAGTTCCTACTGAGAAGATCATATAAGGTAGTTCGAACTCCTCGACCTTGATCATTGATCCAAGGTGGATCAAACTAATGTGAAGTTACATATGCTTCACAAAATTTTCATTTGTACCTGTTTGACATACTGTCAATAACAACTGTTAACAACAACAAGATTACAGACAACAACTAGATGGCCTAAACTCCTGATTCAACAAAAGAAACAGATTTCACATCTTGTGAATTACCTCCATGTCTTTACATCTGCATACAAATGATTGACTAGATAACAAGCCAACAAAACATGCCTTTAAAATAATTGACCCTTCAATTCAAGCATGTAGAAAATGATTTCTAAAGTTCTTTTTCAAAGATGAAACACTTCACCGTCATCTCCATCTTGGAGACCAAATCAACTTTTTCCATGTCAACATTAACAATACATGCATGTTTACAACAAAGTAATCAACCCTTCAAGTTAATCACACATACATGTTTAAATACAAGGAAGTCATCAACATCAATGTGTTCATGCATATCATGCTTATGCATGCATTTCATCCTTCAACTTTCACTTAAGTACACTATACTTTTGAAGCTGAAATGAAATATAATGTTTCATCCTTCAAATTTCACTTAAGTACACTATACTTTCGAAGTTGAAATGAACATAATGTTGCCGCAATAAAGTGAGTCCCCTACTCGACTTTTCCACTCACCTTCTTGGTAAAAACCTGCAATTTTCATTCAATTAACAAAGAAATGCAAATATATGCATTATATCAATAGACATGCAGTCTTAATTGGATAAGAACTCTAACCATTTCTTACCAATCCATTTCAAAGGTCCTTCCTTTGTCTGCACATTAGCATCAACATGTGAATCATCTTGAAACACATCAATCATGGAATCTTTCTTTCCAACCATTCTCTCTTTCCACCTTCTTCAAGTTTCATGGAAGCATCATTGGATTCAAAGTCCAACACGTTTCAGTAATATATCCTTGCTTATGGTAGTTAGTGCAATGCATGGGCATCTTCTTGACAGCATGAGACCTTTGGCTTTTTTCTTTCTTTCCTTCAAAAGTTTCTTGTATGTGGCCATTCTCTTCCAACATCTAGAAACATTATGGTTAACCAAACCACAAAAGTAACATGCAATGCTTTTCCAATGCTTATATGGAAATTTATCATGCTTAACATAATCAAAAGGAATATGGTTAAAACCGGACTTATTCCTTTCTCTTTCACCTTTATTGCCTTCATGAGGAGGTGAATTGCATGAAGAAGTAGCTTCCTTTGGAACACCATCAACCTCTTCAATGGTTTCAGAGTGTCCACAAATCTCTGGTTCAAGTGTATGCTGATATACACCTTCTTTCAAGAATTCTTCCAACATTGCATTCCCCAAGAATATAATATTTACACTCTTGAGGTAGAATACCTCCAATGAAACTCCTTCATGGAGTTGTTTCAATGGTCTTCATGGCAGTTTTGTAACTTTCTCCATAAGACTATCCATAGCCAAGAACCAAATAATTAGGCCTTTCCTCAACTATTATTGGCTCAACAATACCCTGTGCATCTTTGCCCAAACCTATTCCTTCATAGCCCATCTTGGACATTAACTTGGAACCTATGCCTCTGGTATGTTTTTCAAAAGAACCAATATAAACATTCTTAGAGGAAATTGAAGCCAAACTGGAATTATATACCTCTTCTTCAAGTTGATACTTGACTAAGGCTTCTTTGGTAACAAAGAGTTGTATCTCCAACTCATGCATCCTTTCCAGGTTCATATTTGCAATATGAAGTTGTCTCTCCATTTCCTGCAATTTGTTAGAAAGCAATTGCTTCTCTTCCTTTGTGGAATTCAATTGCTCTCGAAGTATGATGCTCTTCCTTCCATCCTCATACATTTCTCTCACCATATCCATCATGGTGAACAAGTCTTGCTTCATGTCTTCATCAAAGGATCTTGTGAAGAAAGTAGAATTTGAGGACTCACTTGTAGAATTTGTCATTATCAGAATGAACAAAAGGACTTCAAACAAGATTAACAAAGAGCTTATTCAAGCAACCTTTTGCAAAAAACCTCTTGTGCTTCAAGGATTTCTTTGAGGTCCTTTGGGATAACAAGAATGCCTTCAGCCCTTCTTCCTTCTTATCCTTTCCTGGACTTAGCTATCAACAACTTTTCCTTCACCTCTACAAACTCAAACAACAGTCAGTTTACAAACAATCAAATAGTGTGAATTTGACTATTTGAACACCTTTCTAGTCAAACAAGCATATAGATTGCTCTGTCAATCAAGCGTTCTAATCTAATACCACTTGCATCATGATACAGCCTACTCTGGTATAACTTAAGCTCTGATATCACCTTGTTTGAAGGTGGGGTTAATCAACCTGATGTTCTGATATAACCTTCTTTAAAGGTGGGGTTAATCAACCTGGGGCTCTGATACCACCTGATCTGAAATGGGGCACTAAAGGCTTCTTGTCAGCTTACAAGAACCTCTCCCACTCCAAAGCTTATATATATTCCCAACATCTATGCTTATGATTGATAATTGCGGAATTAAAAGTGCTTGAAAGAGGTGTATGTTTGTGTTTGTTTTTAAAACTATTCAAGTGTTTATATTTATTTGCTTATGATGATATTTAAACACACATAATGGTAAATAAAGCAACAAATCAACAAACACATAAGACAACAATATAAATAGGATTTCACCCAAACCTCTTGGGCTACGTCTCTGTGAGCTCTAGTCAACTCGACTAGGCTCTCTAGGATTATGGTAATCTTTGTTTTACAAGTTTCACACTCAACTCCATTAGTTTACAACTGAACCTATGGGTTTAGAATACCATCTTATCCCTGGTTTTCCATACTCTGCGGACAGATCTAGGCTTCTCTGGACTAGCCTCCTTCAATCAACGCTCTGAGCTATCTTGAGCTCTAGCTTGCACCAACTCCCTCAAAGTTCTTTTAACTGTCTCTGGAACTCCTTCTTCTGTGTTCAGCACATTTTGGACATTAGCAATAGCTTGATAATTTGATCTCTTTGTTGTTCTGCAACTTCACTATAGCATCATGGCTCTTAGAAGTCTGCTTTGAGCTCTTTGGCTCTGACACTCTGCCTCCAACCTCTAGTGGTTATGCCTCTATTAAGCCTCCAACCTTTGGTGGCTCTCTCTGTCAAGCGCTCTAGCTCTCGGGCTCTCTGTTTGGCTCTAATGAACTCTTACGTTGAACTGAACCTTCCTTACTCTGTAGACTGCTTTTACGCATTACTTAGCATTCTCTTACTCTTCCTGAGTATTCACTGAGCATCCTTGGGCTTCTTGATCTTCTTTGAGCTCCCTCTAAGTGTTCCTCTGCATGTGCCTCTGGGAATCCTCTTTCTTTGTGCTTTTCAGTGTTTTTGTAACCATTTGGTTATAGTCACCTAACACATGGAAGACCAATCGTTCCCTACAAGAAGTAGTTTGCAATTGGAATGAACCACAAACATAGGAAACCCAACCATTCGGCCTTCCACCCGCAAAAATCTCGTGTTCAAACACGTAATGCAATACACAAGAAAACTGATGAAAACCCATCATGGGGCATTTTTCCGAAACTCAAATAATACAGAATCACCCCTATAATCCTCTTAGGTCCATCATTCTATCACATATCGCAATCGCATTGTGTATGGCCAAAAATCCAATACATGGGAAAATACAAAGAAATCTTGTAAATCCGGATTTCAAATGATATGAAATCGCGTTTATAATCCTATTGGGTCCGGGCTCTAATCGCATATCGCAATCATAACAAGTAGGAGCTTTGGTTCATGGACTTAACATAATAGTGATGTGATATCCCACTGTTGATCCTCCACCATCCGATCAAGCTCACGATCCAACGGTCTGGATGTGATCACATCATCACTCATCCCAAGTCGCAATGGCATGGTCCCTTTGTATCATTGTGATCTCGATCATCGATCACCGATCTCTGATCACACTATTGGCACATCGCATATCGCAAGCCACAATGGCCCATGGTCTATACAACTTCCCTTTGACTGTGTCGATCGCTGATCCGCGAACTGCAATCGCAAATCACTCGCCCAGGGTTCTGATATCGCATGAAGGTCTTCCTCTAATGCGATATATCGGAGATCGCTATCGAGGAGCCCTTAAGGCCTGCTACTCTGCCCTTTGAACCTTTCCGATGTAATTTCCTTAAGGAATTCATATAAATCCTTAAGCCCATTTTCATAAGGATTTGTCTACTTTTCTAAGGATAATGGACAATCTTATTTTTGCAATAACTTCTTCATACGAAGTCCATTTTAGCCCATTCAAATTGCGTTAGATACAGAATTAAGGGATCTCTACAATGAGACTATTTCCAGGAGCATCCTTTGACTTTCATTTTTCTTCTGTGAGGAAAATTCATAGACTTAGAAGTCTATGTTAGATCCATTTTGGATCAACCATCAAGCCTTGTCTGCATACCATGTGACCCAGCAAGATCCCAAAAGGAACACAAAACAAGCATTTCTTCAAATTGAACGTGATCTAGTACCTCCAGCATGTATCCAGCATCAAGCGTAGGCTAGCTACATGGCAGTTTACCAACGCAAACACCATGCAATCATCGAATTATACCTCCAAAAACTTATGAATGAAATCCTTGAACGTCGCAATGACCATGTGCAAAAAGATTGCCGGTGCGTTCTTCAACCCAAAAGGAATTACTGTATACTAGAAGCACCCCACTCCATGGCGAAGGTCATCTTACTTCTATCCTCTGGCGTGATCTTGATCTGATGGTACCCCGAGAACCCATCCATGAACGAATATGCCTCTTGTCCTCCTACATTATCTAGCACCTCATTAGTGAATGGAGTTAGAAAGGGATCATGTACACAGGCATCATTCAACTTCCTGAGATATACGCATATCTTTATTTCATGCTTCTGTTTCTTGTCCTGGACTACCATCGGTCTTACCCAATCAGACTCTTCTACGGGTTCAATGATGCCTACCGCAAGCATTTTATCCAATTCTAAGCAGACCCTTTCTTTATACTTCGGATTGAGGCAGTAAAACCTCTGCTTGATCGGCTTGGCATTCAGTTTCAATGTAACTTTCATAACTGCCAGGTCCCCTATTATCCCCTTTAGGTCTGAGAACTTCGTAGGGAACAAGTCCTAGTATTTGCGGAGTAATTCAGAAACCTTATCTACTATTGTGTCATCCCAATAGCCCCCAATATTTTCAAACTTTGGCTCTACCTCTGCCCCAATGTTTACTTGTCTTGTTTTTAGTGGCGCGGTGATATCTAGATTTTCAATTTCTGGTCCTTCAACTTTGCAATGACTTTCAGTCTCTGGGATGTTAATGTTCCTCAAGTTCTCTTTCTCTTCTTCGACAGTCACATTATAGCACTCCAGCGCATGTCTCAGTTGGGTGGTCCAATCCGGTTGAATTAAGTCCAAGGGTTCCTACAGTACTCTGAAGATTGCTAACTTAACTTCCTGCAATGCCTCGTTAATACTCCCAAACCCATCCTCAAATCTAAACGTCAGCAAGAATCCCTGTCACAAAATGTCACATTCTTTAGTGCCATGGCGAAGCTCTCTTTCTAAGTACCAGTTCATTGGTATTACAACCAAATTATGACAAAACAAATGCACCCATTGAGGCTGATGCTCTGATCCATAAACCTTATTCCATTTGGCCAAGTGATCACGCAAGTCATTCCTTCCATCATATTTCTCTGTTAGCCACACTTGTGGGTGACCAAACCGTAATCTCATCATCTTAATGTATACGTGAAAATTGTTGAAACTGTCTTTGTGTGTACCCTGCCATCTCGCAATCGTAGCGTGTAGTGCCCAATCCAAGCCCTCGAAGCGATGCTTCTCTGGAACTTCCCTTTAGAATGCATCCAAAAAGTTATCGACATCAGTTAGACCATCATAGTAAGGCATATTTCTTACCTCTGACGTTACACAATACAACGACTTGGTCATCATATTACAACATGGCGTAGATACTTCATGCAGTCAATTCTACCAGTGCTCCAACTCCTCATCTGAATCTAATGTGTTGGAACTTTCGCGGTCCCAAGAAATGCATCCATGTGTTGTTGGATTCACCCAATCCTAATCTCACATTGTTATCTTATAAATATGGTCCAAATCATCATCGCTTTAATAATCGTGGAACGATTCAGTATAGCGCGGTCCTTCTACTGGGTCGAAGGGAACTACTATGCAAAGCGATTTCTTCTCAAATATCATCTTCCTCTTCTTAAATTAATTACCCCATTCATGCTAGTGGCCCAATCGATCCCAAGGAGCACAGGGTATGGATTGTTGGTATCCACAATCTCTATTACTTCGAATTCGGTCAATGCACTCGCACCCTCAATATCCACTGTCACTCCCCGCAGTCTTCCCATGGGGATGATTTTCTATTGATTTGTCATTCTTAACTTAATCGGAGACCACTGCAACACAGGTCTCCCCATCCTCTCTAAGATATGTTTAGGCAAGACATTTGCATTCAACCCTAGATCCAAAATTACTTGATCCATCTCATATTCTCTTATCTGCACAGTGAGCATCATCTCATGCCCCGTTCTTACCTTATGCTTACCAATCTTCCTGACTACGTGTGGTCCATCAAGAGTGTTTTCTTTCCCGACACACTTATTTATCAATTCATGTAGTCCTTTCATAGCCTTTCTTTCGCATAGCAGCTTCATACAGGTCTCCAAGAAAGTAGTAAGCATGGAAGGGTCCATCTCTTCATCTAGCTTGTCCTAACTTCCTGAGGTAGAGGCCTCAGTGAAGCTTTTCTTTGCTTCCATAAATGTTTCTCGTGCATGCTTCAAATCAAACTCAACCTCCTTTTCTAAAGGTTTGCAAACCCATTCACTTTCTTTAGGCTACTCCCCATTATCTTTTTCAGTCATCATCCCACTCCACAGCACGATATTTACCTTGGGATCCTCTTCGTGAGGCTTGGCCCTCATCATCTGCAAGTTCTGAGTCAGCTACAGAGGTTGCGCCCCCTTTTCACGTATCTCACCTAGCAATATCGAACAATCTTCAGTTGAGTGGTCAAACTGAGTAATATAGTGGAATGACAGACGCATTAGATTTAGGTAGTCTCGCATGTAGTGTCTTGGTCCTCCATAGTTGTAACAAATGACTTGTCCCTGACCTCTACAAGGTCCTCCTCCACCTCGGCCAGGTCCATGTCCCTGATCTTTGCCTCACGCTCCCCCAGCACCTTGGTCTAGAGGTCAGATTTCTGCCTGCACCCTATATGCGAATGCTCTATCCATCATTAACTCGTAACTATGACAATTGCGTTCATCATGACCCACCGATTGATAGAAGTTGCAGAAGAGTTGTTGCGGTGTCTGTACGAATTTCTGCAGCAAATGGCAATTATCTGTCGCATTTTTTCCTGCTACCTGATAGATAGCACACCATAGCATCGGCCCTATACTTGGCCCTACTGGAGCTTCCGGCTTCAGAGGCATTGGTCCCCCTGCTGCAACATAATTTGCAAAGACTAGACAATGATCTTTGTCATGCCTCTGACCTTCGCACTTCAAGCACCAAACTTCTTCACACACCTCTGGCCGAGCTGTTCTATATTTCTTCAAACTATACATTTCTAGGAAAAGGTTTTGCAACTACACATGAATCTGCTGAACCCCTAGATTAGTGTCTTGCATGGGTGTCTCATGCAATCTCATCGCAATTTCCAGGGTTTCCGCCTGGGTCCCAATCTTTTGCTATGATAGCACAACTCTTAGATGAGGCAAGAGCAAAGCCACAAACCATTTGCAGTGTTTCCCATCTATCAAATTCATGTTATCTTCATGGATTGGACACTTAAATCTCTGATCTATATCCCAGGGTGTATCCCTATGCTTCACATGATCTCTTTGAATACCACAATTGATTATGCTTGAGACTTGGGTCTACTAAATTCCTTATTCATCGTGGTCTAGATATTTGCCAACGCAAACATCGGGTTATCAGTGCAGTACTTAATGTACCACATCAGAGCGCATTCTTGCAAATCACTAACCAATGTTGCTTTCTTCATTTGATTATTTGTGTTACCCTGAGCTTCCCATACAGCCTTCGTGACAAACCAAAACTAGTCCGGATCCTCATTTCCCAAGCCTTTGAACACAAGTAGCTTTATTGAGTTCACCATACTAAACAGTGGTGGAGGTGGCAATGGTGTAGGCGAAGGTGTATGCGGCAGAGGTGAAGATGGAGGCGATGTGGGTGGATGGGGTATTTGTGGGAACCCTTGCTTTATCAATTGAACAATGCTCTGCGGAGAAGCCTGTGCTTCTTCCTCATTGTTACCCAGAGGAGGTTCAATCAGTGGGCTATATTCAGGGCCTTTTTTCCCTCTGCTCCTGAAGGTCTTTCCACTTTGCGTAGCCCCAAACATCAAGGTAGCCACATAACCCGCTTTTCACACAAGATAATTTTAATCCAGGTATTTAAAGACCTTAAATACTTACCTCAGGGCCCCTTAAAGAAGTGGCACTCTGCTTCGATGTAACTAATTAAGGTAATGACCATGAACTCTATCATGATCCCTCTTATGATATGGCCGATCCAATGATTGACAGTGCGTGAGATCTTATCTTCAGAGGCTTCTAATCTCTGCACTAACTCCGGGGTCCAGACTATTGGGTCGTCAAGCCTCCACCTTCCTTGGTCGTCTGTCAATTTCGTGATCCACTCGTACAACTCGACTGGGAAGGAATAGAAGAATATCTTGTGTATCTCTATGTACATATCTGTGTCCAACCACTGTTCTTTCGTCAATCGTGAATTCATGTTCTCTTGTGCCGTGAATTTGTGGATCTTTCTATCCAACTAGTCTTTGATCTCCTTCTTAGTTGGATTTGAGTGATGTAACATCACACATCTCTTTAAGCAGATTCCTATCCTAGCAACAAAACTATTTTTTGGCTTGATGGGCACTAACCTAGGTTCAACGTTAATTAGTCAAGCAAATCCCTACACAACTGGCCTTTTCAACATCAATCCATGGAGTGTGGATTGAAGTCTCACCCAAAGCAGTATGGGGGGATGCAGGAACCAAGTTTCCCCACCCAGAGATGGTAGTGATGTCGTTTTATACCCTAATCCTTCCTCCATGTAGATCAATAAGCGTTTTAGGGCTTATCGATATACTTCGCTTATTCAACTTCGAGACCTTCGCAAAGTTTTATGATCGTCCTTTACGTACCCTAAATAGGTGATTCAGACACTTACGCGCCACTATAATTACTCTTACTGCTATATTTACCCAGATTAGCTTAAGTAGTGGATAACTTCAACATGCATTATGATTATCTTCGCATAAAAATACATTCCTACTTGCGTTCATATAACAAAGGGAAACACATAGATTCACACATCAATACAGCATTAAATCATAAACCTAGTATTCAACATAACATAATCACATGCATTCAGAAGTAAAATAGCTCATACATAGGTAATTCCAGAATAATTCTCTTTATTAATGTTCAGATCTCTTTTACAGACTCTAACTACCCTGCACACACAGCTGCAGGGGTCAACACACTCAACTACGGACTTCTACCCTAGGCCTTTGTGCACATAGTTTCAGAGCTTCTTTCCTACGCTAAGACTCTTCACTCTTATCCCTCACAGACCCATCACATCAATGACTCTTCAAAACATATTTGAACTGAACTAAAAACTACCTTAGACTCTTCTAAGACTTCCCTTTTTATACAATCCCATGGTCCACGAACCAAGGGTGGATCTCATAAAGCTGACACAAGTTACATAAACTAAGGGCGAAAACCCATGATGACTCTTTACATCTTCGCGCTCCGTGACCACAAAATGCATAGACTTTACATTATTTATACAAAACTTGGGCCTTTAACCCCAAAACTTGGGCTTTTAACCCAAAAATTGACCCTAGAGGATTCATTCCCAATAGTGCATCAATCCCAAGAGGATCTCCTTAAGGATTGGGTCATGTGCCAAGCTGGAACCTTAGTATTGTAGGCCTTTTGACATCCTCGATAGCATTGACTAGTGGCCTACATACTTTCACTGCCACCAATAGTGAAATCCCACGATGTTTTACATGTTTCATTGCTTAATAGATATGTCTAGGATGTTGATCATGTGATTGATAGGTTTGTATTACACGTGGAACTAGAGTGAGAGTTCTAGTCAGAGCCACAATGCATATTGCAACAGAAACAGCTCATGCTCTGGAACAGAGAAATAGAGTAGGTTAAAATGCAGTGGAAGCACTTTGGGCCGGATGAAGCTAAATAGGAGATGGATAATCAAATATGGGATTTGTATCCTTCCTTGTTTGTTAGTTTATCAGATGTTTTTTGCATGCATTTTTTGGGGTGTGTGTGCGCGTGTCTGTGTGTGTGTGTGTGTGTATGTGTGTCATTATAAATGTCGCATCGAGTTGTGTTATAAAGCTCCATGGGCAGTATGTTTTTTGGCCATAATCGTAATCGAACACCAAGGAAGGTGAAATTCCCCCAAGGGGGAGGTGTTTGTAACAACCCCTGGTTGATTTCCATGTAAATAAAATAATACCTAGGTCATGGGACATGTATTCCAAGTTAAATGGTGGGTAAACATTATAGTGGTAATCACTAGTGGTTTATTAATGGCTATGGAAATTGGCAAAGCATTGGCAAAGGAAAAGAGGCAATAAATGACATTTAATTATGAAAAATAAAGGAAAATAGGATAAAAGGAAAGTGAAGAGACACAAATTTGCATGCAAGGGAAATTGGAGGAAAATGAAAGAAAAAGGACAAATCAATAATAAAAAGGCATCAAAGAAACACTTCAAAGCTTTTGTCAGTTTAGTTTTGGCTCTCTTCTTCCATACTCTTAAAATATTGCACACTTAGAGCATTTTTGGAGCATTCTAACATTCACTTGGTCTTGTAAAAAGAAAGCAAAGAAAAAGCAAGGAATTGGAGGACAGCAGAAAATAAGGTTGGATCCGAAGCTACAACATGGATACTTTGTAGGTAACAAGTTGCATGTATGATTTCCTTGTTGGTTTCTGGATGTGTGGTACTTGCATGTGGTTCATTGGTTATTTTTTATGGCATGGAGATTTGCTTCTATTGATAGTGGTTTCAACCCTGCCTTGTCATTTCCTAGATCGCCATGATGTAGTGGATTCTCTATTTTATTTAGCTTTAGATGGTTGGTATACTTGGATCCTAGTTGTGGTCGTCTTGAGAAAATTCCCAAGAGTCAAGGGTGGAGATGGGCCTTCTCCTAGAACTCTTGACAGATGGGTGGAGACAGGAAAATTCTACTGGAACTAGGAAGGAAGTCATAGGCATCCATGCTTATTTGATTTTAGTGATTTTTGGACCAATTTAGGTGAGACCATTGTGGTAGAGAGTTGAGGTAGTTTGGCCTATGGAAGTCTTGGTTAGTTTTATTTTGGTTTAACCCATATGATCCCACATTCATTCTTGGTTTATGGCACGAGGGTGATTGGCTAAAAGAGAGATTTGGTTTAGCCCAATCTATGGTTGAGTGGTACGTGGAAGTCCTGACTTGGTTGGATTTTTCATATGTTAATATAAGTTATTTTCCTATTATGATTTATGAGAACTTGTATTGGCAATTATGTTGATATTATGGTTGATTTTTCATGGATTCTATTTTGGTTATATGTTGGTTATATGCTTGGTTAGATTATATGGTCTTACTATGGATCTTGTTCATGATTTGAAAAGTGATTGAATGATTGATGTATTCATGGGATAATAAGTGTTTTTGTAGCTACTTTGAGAGGGCATTGGACCTTATTGACAATTCTCTCATGTAGTTCAGAATTTTATGATAAAATATGAATTCATGACCTATATCTTCCATGTTTATCATATGTTTGACGAAATTTCTATCATGTATTTGACATGTCTAGGTCAATATCTTACTTGGGTTTTGATTGTTCATACTTATCATCATCTTATATATGTTTCTAGAAAGTTACAAGCAGTTTTGAGCAATGGTCTGGAGGCTAGCCTGAAAACGTCACATAGATCTCACCACCACATGCACAGAATAGAGGATTTTAGGTGAGAATCACATGGAGATAGAATTTTGGGTGTGGTTATAGCCTCCCAACTACATGGATATTGTGCTATGGGTGTGGTTCTGGATTTAAGCTAGAGAAATGAGTTCCAACTTAGGGATTGGCCACCTAGGGTGGTTGTTAGGCTCTTCAGTGGTTTATAGCCTCTGAGGGATGTATGTATGTGTTCCAATTTGTAGAACCCACTTCCATAAATGGAACTTGGAGGTTGGGTCATGTCATAGTGACACTCAGCTCATGTTCACCATGGAAATCTTGTAAAGGTGGGTAAATGTGGGAGGAGATGTTACAAAAACACTCAGTTAATAGGTCAATATCTAGATCTGGGAAAACCTAAAAGTCTCAATTAACCAAAAAGTTAAATTTCTAAATTTCTAGATTTGAAACAACTTCTAATCAATTTCACCTCCACGGGGGGCTACCACTTGAGCCTCCACCTCAGCATCGTTGTGCCTTTAATCCCCATTAGCACTATGCCATGATAGCTCCTCTACATTACAGTGTCATGACAACATGCCACCGAGCCATCAAATTATTTTGGGTTCCTCCACATGTACTCCATGTGTCTACATCACATACTACTTACCTAGCATCAAGGTATAGGTTTTTCCATAATGTCCACTTATTAGAAAGTTTATATGCTTTAATTTCCACCCTTTGATAGATTCTTGTGCTCAATCTCCATCACTTGATAACCCGATGCCTAATCTTTGTCACTTGGGAGATCCTTGTGCATAGCCTATGGAAAATCATAGATTTTTATTTAAATGCATAATGAAACCTCTAGATTCCAAATATCTATATATCAAGATCCTCCAACTTTTTGAAATTTCTACCCATTTTATCCTTTTTTTATATCCCCACAATCATGGAACTTGTTGAGCCATATGAAAAATGGCTAGGTTCAGAACTCGAATCCCAAAATTTCCAAAACTTATTCTGAGCAATCTCCAAATTACAAAAATTAAAAACTTCCAATAAAGTTTTCAATCCTACTCAAAGGGTTTGAAACCAATGCCAACAGGGAAATGTCTTTCCCATAAGACTTATGGAGGTCCAAAAATATTTATGTAATAAGGAGGCTTGAAAAATAGTGTGAAAAAATCATCTACTTCTCATAAATAGGATAAGTAAATGTCTAGTGGCCAAGTCAACACTTTATGTAGTTGAACAACACTTTGATCACTCCTTTAGGACTACAAACCTCACACCTCCATCTTCCAAACACTTACAAATAAAGAAGTTGGAAACCTGGCTTATATCTTAAGGAAACAAGGTTCCCAATAAGAAAATAATGTTCACGTTATCTCATCACCAAATAAGGATATATCACATCTATTTTATCCCTTAGTTGGCCTAGCATAGGACATTCACATAGAAACATATTTGAGGAGCCTTAAGCTCAATTCAACTTATGTAATCTACTTCATGAACCACACATTTCATGACTATCATATGTGATATACATTAAAGAATATTTTTATATACAAAAATCATTCACAAAATAAATTTACAACTAGTAACCGAGTACAATTATACAATACTTCCAACTCATCATTCACGCATATTCAATATCACAACATGACAACATCCATGAATCTTTGAAAAGGTAAAGCCATTTCATTAAAGAGACATAAATACACTTATTCGTATCATTTTAAGCTTTGTTGGTCACTGATCTGATTTAGAATATTAGATTATTGTGCTAAGATCCTCCTAAGATTAGAAACAAAATGCTTTCATTGTGCTTAAAGATTCATGAATTTTTGCAAGTGAAATTATGAGTTTTTATGTAAATTTCATGAGAAATTTAACATAAATAAGAGACTGAACAACAGCATAAACATGTAGAGAACATCATCAAAAACACATTACAATAGGATCATGATAAAGGAGTTCACCCCTCTTGGGATACGTCTCCTTGGTCCAGCTTCCAATGGCTTGGACCTCTCTATAATGCTCAAAAGCGTAAAAAGATGTGTTTACAATGCCCAAATGCTTCTAAAACCTACTCCAATGAGTCTAGAATATCCAAAAATGTCCATATAGCCTCTTTTTGCATCCAATTTGGTCAAAAACTGAAGAAGTTATAACCTCTCCTAGTTTTCCTAATATTCCCTCCACAAATTGCACCATTTCCAGCATGATCCTACAATTTCGGTCCAAAAATGCACAAACTGGGTAAAAATTTCATCACATGGTGGTCATAAACTATCGACACTGATAGCTCCATCGCAAATCACAATCCATGAGAATTGGCGAGTCTTATGGTTTGTGAACACATTTGTCAGAGACGTGCGATTATGATAAGCGGCGAACCTGAAGGAACCATCAACTTCAATATAATCTATATCGCATCCGGAATATATCACAATCGATAGAGCTAGGGTAAACATATAACGGGACTTTGCACTTTATGATATGTGATTGCAATATCACAATCACAACCTGATTCTGTCAGGGCCGTTTTTATAACCTTTCCCTGTTGCGATGTGCGATTGCGATTATCGCATCGCACCTTGGCTTTGCTCTGGGGTCGATTCTTTAATTTCTGACCCACCTACGATATGTTAGTTAAGAAACAATCTATGAGCGTGGTGGTAAAGCTTGGTGTTCTTATGGGTGAGGTCGCAGGTTGTACCATGGCCTCCCCACATAAAATTTTATTCAACCATTGAGAGGGCACGTGGCGGCCTCCTGGTTTGCCACATGTCAGCCTCTCATTGGTCCACCTATATAGCCTTCAACCAATAGCATTCTTCCAACTCATGCATGTATGAATGTGCCACATGGCACTCAACCATTCTTTGATGTGATTACAGTGCCACCTCAACTACATAGTCAGCGCCAACTAGGCAGCCTAGTCAGCAGTAAGGACTACAGACTGGGTTGTCCCCTTCTTTTTCTATTTTTTCCAAAAATTTAACTATTTTCCAAAGTGAACAAAAAATGTTTCTAAATCCATACAGTTTATGTTTCACGTGAAATGAGTTGTGTTGGATTCAGGATGATGAGCACTACATAGTCGTTCAGGTTCCACAACATTCTAATAACTTTTATTTTTGAGCGTAATATTGAGCACCTAATCACTTCTCCCCACTGGAAGCAATTTTTACCCCAAAATATCACTTTCAATTGTCCAGCAAGTGAGGATATAGTTCCCTCACCTTTCCAACCTCTATCCATTTGGTTTTTAAAGGACTTGTACCCTTGAGCCCAACTCAAAGATAATCGATACTTCCCCTTTTTGATGTCCTTGTTCTTATGTCAAGTATAGTTTCTTGTTGAAGCTCATCAAGGAATTATGGAGAAATGTCTTCAATAGATGGAATTTGAATATTCTCTCCTTGATCTTCAATCAAAGGAGGCTCATACAATCTTAAATTCTCAACATTAACAACAACATAAATTTGCACATATGAAGGAAAATCCAACCTGAAGGAATTGTTACCAATCTTTTCCAAAATCCTAAATGGACCATATCTAATTTGTTTTAGCTTTTTACCTTCTCCTTGGAGCCTTTCTTTGTTAATGTGAAGCCAAACCTCATCACCAACTTAAAATTTGTGATCTTGACGATGCTTTCCGTGCCTTGATTTATACTTTCCTTGGCTTTTCTCAAGTTGTTCTTGAACCTTTTGGTGTACTAATTGGATCTGTTCAATAAACTTTCTTGATTTGTCTATGTCGCTATGACCTTCAAAAGCAACATCTTTGCCAAAAATAAAATCGAAAGGAGATTTAGGCAATTATCCCAAGCATGCCTCAAATGGCGAAGTTTGAGTTGAAGAGTGTTTGGCTTAGTTGTAAGCATGTTGAATACAGTGAAAATGTTCATCCCACAAATTAGCATGCTTGTTGGAATAGCCACGAAGAAGATGTATCACTATTCTATTCACCACTTCTGTTTGACCATCTGTTTGTGGATGAAAAGTTGTACCCTTTTTCAATTTGGTGTCCATGAATCCCCACAATCTTGACCAAAAATTCCCAACAAAGCGAGAACATCAATCACTAACAATGGATGTGGGAAATCCAAAATGCACCCAAACATTCTAAAATAATAACTAAGCAATTTGTTCAATTGTAACTTTCTTTTTACATGGCATCAAAATACACATTTTTTTGAACCTATCCACAACTACATTGTTAGGTCATGTTAGTGCCGATATCTTCATCCCTCCATCAGTGATCAACTTCTCTTTTTGCATGCATTTTAGGTGTCCCATCGGATCAGTTGCATTCCATTACGTCATGGATCAACTAATGGAAGTGGTTCATTATCAAATTTCCCTCATGGTCCTTACCTACTGGCCTATTTTCACAAGTTCAGGTCATTTACAGTGATTTTTTGTCATTTACATTCGCAAAAGCTATTTTTAGGGTTTGAGGTCTCATTAGGTCTAGGGTTTGCTACCATGGTCTTAAAAAGCTCAATAAGAGGTCAGGAGGCACATGAGGATGTTTAATAAGTTCATAAAATCACAAATTTCACTAATGATTTGCTTCATAAAGGGTTTTTACCTCAAAACTATGTTTTGAGGTGAAAACAAAGTCTTTCTATTTTCATGTACAAATTTATGTAATTTTAATGTTTTCATATGTAATAAAGCTTCAGTTATAGCCCTTGGTCACCTATACCAAACTCCAACACTCCAGCTACTGCAAAATAAACAAAAACATCCAAGCATCATGTTCATCAAATGACAAAAAGAGCCAAAACTGCAAAAAACGGGGTTTTTAAAGCAAAGTGAATTCAACTTTAAGAAAGTGGGTTTTTTTTGAATGAAAAATTAAAGTCAAAATGTATATAAAGTGATCCTTTATGTTAGAAGACCTCATTTGTGTTAAAGAGAGAGAGAAAGAGGAAAAATTGCATTTGAGGAGAAACAAGTGAAAGTTGCAGCAAAAAACTCCAGTTTTCACCAGCGCGACACACCTGGGCACTGGAGCAACGCACCTATCAGGCGCTATGCCCCAGGTGCAGGATTTGCAAAGGAATTTCAACGCACGTTACGCATAGGAAGTGTGCTATGCACCTAGGCGTTGGCGCGGCGCATCTGCCAGCTAAGCTCAAAAACTCATTCCATCAATTTTCCAAGCCTCCAAATTTGCAAACAACCTCTCTACAAGTAAGTACATCCTCCCATTTTCCCTAGCAAGAGATTTTGTCATCCATGATGGTGATGTGAGTGCTTAAAAAATGAAACCCTAATTGCCTGAAAATTGTGTTTTCAAAACTGCCTAGGGTTTTTGTTATTCTTGTTGTTTTCACTCCCTTGTATGATTTTCCCACATCCCATCCCCCTACACTAAATTTCCCTAATTCCCTTCCCCTTTCCCTCTCCCATTGACACTCACCTTACCCTTATCACCAAACCCTAAGCCCTATACATAATTCCCATTATTCCCCAAACCCTAATTCCCTTTTCCTAAACCCTATCATTCCCTAAAAACCCTACTGTTATCATCAAAACCCTCCTTTGCACTTATACTATTAGTCAACCCTTTTAATCCCAAAAAGTAAAACAGAAGTCACCTATACTTAAGAAAATCTCTTCATACTCATCATTCTAAATTCTACATTTGCAAATATGGAAACAGATTCAGCTTATGAAAGGGATGAGGAAATTGTGAGTGATTCCTCCCAAGAGATTCATGCACCAAGAAAACCACATAAGGAAGGAAAACACATCTAGGAGGAGCCCACCACACTCACAGAGTTACTAGCTTGCCCTCTTGCAGTAACATGTTTTAAACATCAGCCTTGCTACTAGTTTTGTGAGATGGTGATGAGGGTGAAATACCACCATGAACTTGCCAGGCTATTTGTCCTTCATCTTCACAATGGCCAGGTGAACTTAGCAGGTGTTTCCTTCACTTTGACACCTGAAACCATAGTTGCAGAAACAGGTATTCCAAATGTGGGCGAACAGTGGAACAAAGGACAGCTTGTGGGAAAAGAGCATTATGAGCCTTATGTGAAGGCTAGTTATCAAAAGCAAATCAATAGGGTCTTTCCTTTCATATACCTACAGGACACTTATGCTCCACTCATGAAGCTCATTATCAAATATTTCACCTGTGAAGGGAGGTTTTCTTGCTTTTACACTTACCATGTTAGATTATTGATGCACTTCACTAGAGTGAGGATGATGAACCTCCCCTATTTCATATGTAGAAATATTGAGAAAATGGCTACATTGGTGCAAAGGAAACCTCTTCCTCAACAGTTCAGTAGCCTTTATCATTTTTCATTGATCAAGATTGTTGTTTTCCATCAGCTAAGCTTGTTGAGTATTTCATGGGATACGTTCATTTCACATGAGGTTTTTAAAATCCCTCAAGTGACCCCATCAGTGTTTCAAGAGGAAGGAGGGCCTTCAAATCAACCAAAGTTTCATGAGACTCAAACTACAAGTGTGCCAGTATTTGTCACTTATGAAAAGGGCACAAGGAAACTATTTGCAGCTGCCAAAAGAGTATTATCTCCACCTAGGGTGGAAGGGGTCTCGTTTCCTTCACCAGACAACAAGAAAATGCTATCTTCACCTAGGATGAAAGGGGTTGCACCTTCTTCTTCAGTAGAGCAAGTACAAGATAGAGGAAAGAAACCATTGCATGATGAAATGCCTTCTGAAGGCCAAGACAGGGATTTCATTTTGACTGAGGAAGAGGACACTGATTTGGGCTCACTCAAGGATGAGATCATCAAGGAGCAGGAAGTTGAGATCCAAAGCCTATCACTTAACATTGAGAGGACTAAATGGATTATTAATTACCTTGAGCAATGGAACAAGCAACTAGAGGGCAAACAAACAATCATGGAGCTGCAAAACATAAGGGAAAATTGGCAATTGGCAAAGAAGAGGAAAATCAAGCTAACTTCACTAGAACAAGAAATAGAGGCCGACCGAGAATCATGATTGGAAAGAGTCAATATTCACCTTGAGAAGTTGTTGGACAAGGCTAATAAGGAGAAGAAGATGTTGCGACACATGGCTTATCACTATTTGGCTCAAAACAAAATTTGTAACAATGATAAGAAGGCTAAAAGCCAAGTTAAAGAGAGCTTTGAGGAACAAGAAAGAGAAAGATAAGCTAAAAACCTTGGCTGAAGCTTCATTTCCCCAGCATAGCACCTGACATAGATCACTCATGCCAAATTTCAAGAAATTTGGTGAACTTTTTGACATTTTTTAATTTTTCAGGGAAAAAACAAGTTTTTTCGGCAAGTGCGTAGTGCCACCGGCGCTTGCTTTTGATAGGGACCTCCATTTGATTCATTTGAAGAAATTACTAGGAAATTTTGACAAGTTTTGGTCCTCCAAAAGGGCCAAAAACACCCAAAAAATGCCCTCTCTACCACTTTTTGGCCACACAAGAAGCAGTCTTGGGAGATTGCAATTTTGGAGGCGCAAATGGACTCCAAATCAAAACATTCAAGTTGTTCCAGAAAGTAGACTCACAAGTATTTCCAATGAGCTATCCTGAACCTAATTTTGACCTCAGGAAGCCCTCCAAAAGTAGCTTGGAAAAATTGTTACACACAGAAAAAATGGCCCTACGCACAGGATGAAAAGGTGCCAATTTTGCTCAAAAACTCTGTTTTTCGCCTAGTTTTCTTCTAGTTTGACTTTTTTCTATTATGGTCAAATTCATGATGTTACATGATGTAAATTTATGTACTATTATGTTAAAATGATAAAAATTGACATGATAAGGTAGATACATCAGTTGTAGGTGGTTTAGAGTTGAATGAATCAGTTTCCTAGGTTTTAGAGCAAGTTGTTTCACTGCCTATTTTTGTGTTCCTAGTTTAGATATGGTTGAAACCACCCCTCTTCTCATGGATTCGACCCCTGATGGATAGCACAAGTGGTTTGGAGGTCTATATCATGTGTTTTTTTAGTCATTTGTAAAGGTTGGACTCTTGTGGATGCATTGAGCACTATTGTACATCACTTCTGCAGCTTGGCAAGGAAATAAACCAGGGTTTTGCAGAATTTTGTGGGATTCTTGTGGTAATGTGAATTAGCATTGTTTTCTTCTCTATAATTCAGTTGATATTATGTTTATGTGTGCCATCATCTCTTTTATTCTGCATAACTAAATGAATCAAGTTTGAAAGGTGGAATTCATTGGTGTTTCAGTGCTCTACCTTGGGGTTTATTTAGTTCTACATGTTTTCTACTATTTGAAGAGGACTCATGATACTTGCATTTCCTCTCTAGCTCCTCACCAGTCTTTAGACTCACCATTACACTCATTTCAAAGTGCTAAAACACTTTCCTACCTCGCCCCACATAAACCTCTGCAAATCTATGTTCATTTCCCGGACCCAAAGCTACCATCCCATCTGATCCAGCAACCAACCATTAAATTCAATAAAATTCCTCTGAGCAAGCATACCTAGCCTAAAATTAGTTTTATATCAGTCATCTCAAGCCTTCCTTGATAAAATTTCATTGAGATTGACAAGGAGAGAGCCCTCTCCTGACCTGGTAGGGCTAGCCACCAAGTTAAGCGTGGTTTGATGTTACCCTAGACCTGCCTTTCTCAGCCTGAGGTAGATTTAGGCCCTAACATAGTGGCGACCATACTGGGGAACAAAAAAAAAAAAAATGTTAATATTCTTTGCTTTATAAACTACAAACAGAGCTTGAAGTTATCTAGGTGCTCTTGCTTTGCGAGTGCATAAGTAGATGAATGTTGCTTCAATCAATCTCCTGTTTAGTTTTTTAAACTGAACATTTGACTTGCAAATTGCCCCAGTACATTAAGCAATTCTAGATTTTTGGATGATGAGTTTAGAATTCAGTAGGCTGATAAGATTGTAATGTCAATTTTATTTTTGGCAATAATTCAACACACTGGCTTCCAAAAGATACACCAGAGCCAATCCTAATCCTAATCCTCCTCCCGTGTATGAAAACCCAAATCTTATTCGAAGAATTCTTCGCCAAGAAAGTTTTGTGATTCCTATGTTTAGATCTCATTCATGCCCAATTGTTTTTGAATATATTGAAGATCTCCCATTTGATGAAAATTTTGAGCTATCTTTGTTTGAAACTAAGTCTGAAAGTGCAGTTGGTGCTACTGTTCTAAATCATGAGTTTGTTAAAGATCTTGAAACTGAAAAGGCAAATCAATCAATTGATGCTTATATTCTAAATCTTCAATCTTCAATTGTGGCTACCAATATTCCTGAGTTCTTAGAATCTGCATCTACTACTCTTGGTTCATCTGCTATTGTGTTTGGTTCATAAATTCCTATTGAGCCTCCTTTTATTCCCACCATTCTCGTGCATCCCACCATATCTGATCAGAGATCTACAGTCCCTTCTCCCCCATCAACCCCTTCTACACCTCAAACATCACACATTTATTCATCCCCTTTGACACCTCATACACCCGTCACATCGACTGTTATCATTGTTCCCACTCCTCCGACATCCCCAAGGCCAATTTTAAATCCACCTCAAGTAATGGTTGCCAGATATGCACCTCTCGTTTTGCCACAAAACTTGGATGCTATGCCTGCTGATTATCAAAGTAAAATCCCATTGTTTGATGCTTCCCAAGGTATCACAGCACAGCAGCATGTTGATCGGATGAGTGATTTCTTTGATCTTCACGAGATAGATGAAGAGAATGTGACTATGAGATTATTTGTGCAAACTTTTGGAGGCGAAGTCCAAAAGTGGTTTAGAGCATTGCCTGCTGGAACAATCAATTCATTGGCGGCTCTTCATAAAAAAAAATTAGATTGTTGGGAGGTAAAGAAAAATCCACTCCAAATTCTTTCCGAGTATGAAAACATAAAGAGAAATTTTGGTGAAAGCATCCAGGATTACTGTGTTAGATTCAACACTATTTATAATGCCATTCCAGCTGATATCAAGCCACTTATGGGGCTGGCTTTGATCAAATTTCTCGATGGCTTTAATCCCTACATGGCATATCAATTGAGAGAAAGAGACCTGGTTACATTGGAGGACATGTAGAAAATTGCAGTAAGTGTGGAGCCAAATCTGCTAGCTAAGAGAGCTAGGACAAAGACGGAAAAGAAAGTGACCATAAAGGAAGAAGCTTCCACCTCAGATCAAGTGCTTCATAAGCTTGAGAAGATGTTTGATAGATTAAACATTGCAGATAAGCCCGAGACATAGGTCAGAAATCCAAAGTTCCGTGGTCAGCAGCAACCACAGTTCAGAATCAAGCAACGGGAGCAAAGAGCTCAAGATCCATCAGCTCAACAGCAAGTCAAAACACCATTACAGCAGAACTATGTCCATGGCACTGAATCAGAAGATGATGAGACTCCAATAGGAGAGGAGAATCACTTTTTTACACCAAATGATTTGCCAATTTATATCACTAAAGATGAAGAGTACTCAAAAAGTCCAGCGGTACAAAATGATGAAGATTTTATAATGGCAAATGAAACAGTCCAAGAAGAGGAATCAGATGAATATCAGAGAGGATACATGAATGCATTGACATTGCAGCAAATGCAATACTCGCTCAGGAGTAGGGACGTACCGATCAATCCAATTCAGAAGCAAAAGGAAGCAACACCACCAAAGAATGATTCTCCAAATGTGTAGAAAAAGGGAAAGGAGCCAGCAAATCCTACTTCCAGCAAAGTGAAATCAACAAATGAAAAGTCAAATCAGCCAAGTGCAACAAAGGAGAAGACTGAAAAGAAAGATGCTTCAATCAAAGAGGTAGAGAAAAATACAGCCTTTAGCTTAGAAAATTAAATTGCTAAGTTAAGTGTCAATACCTTTGACTGAATTAATGAAGAATAACAGCTATAAAGGTCAAGTGGCAAAGATTTTGAATATAGATCCTCTATCTGATATAGTAAATGTGGAAGATGACCAACCAGAACTTATCTTTGGTCTGTCGTTAGAAGGCCAATCTGAGGATAGTGATGTAGCTCCTTTCTACATCAGCCTTAGATTGCATGATTATGTTTTGCACAATGCCATGTTTGATTCAGGAGCGTCTCACAATCTGATGCCAAAGGCAATTATGGAAAAATTGGGTTTGGACATCACTCGAAAGTATCATGACCTTTATTCCTTTGATTCTGGTAGAGTAAGATGTATTGATCTCATTAAAGATTGGTTATGACTTTGGATCAGATTCCAGCAAAAGAATTTCTTATGGATGTAGTTGTGGCCAACATTCCCCCTAGATTTGGCATGCTTCTATCTAGATCATGGGGTGCAAAACTCAAAGAGACATTACAGTTAGATTTCTCCTATGCCACTATTCCCGTATTTGGTCAGATGAGGAAATTATATAGGGAGAAAACGATGAAGTATATGATCACGACCAAGGAGAAACCTTTAAATCATCCAATTAATTATGTACATATAGATTTAGAGTCTTTTGTTCTTTATTCTGACAGTGGTTTTAATGATGTAAATAGTCAATTAGTTGGAGTTGAAGATATACCAGAGATAACAGAAGATTTCAGAGCTGTACTTGATCAAGAGAGACAAAGGCTTGATAGTACCGCTGAATAGTCAACATTTCGTCAGTAGCAGAAGATTGATGGACAATAGCCAAAGGTAGAAGAGCAGGCAGAATTCCAGCACTTGGAGGAAGAAGCCAGTTTGTGGAGTATGGACTTTGATGGAGCAATAGGTAGGGAAGGTGTTAGAATTGGTATTTGGATACACAACCCTATTTTCTCACCAAATAAAGTCCCGAGTAATGTAAGAGTTTATTTGTACAAATTGGCTTTTGATTGTTCCACTAATGAAGCAGAATATGAGGCACTAATTGCAGGCTTGAAAATCCTTAGGAAGTTGAATGCAAAGAGAATTTCAGTTTATGGCAACTCTGAATTAGTAATCAAGCAAGTCAAGTGAGAATACGAAGCCAAACATCCTCAAATGAGGGCTTACTATAATGCGGTTTTAGACATTTTGAGGTTGTTTCTAGATTATACTTTGACATGTGTTCCTCGTGTACAAAATGTTATCGTAGATTCCCTTGCTACAGCAGCAAGTAACATGAAGATTCCGATGAATTCAAACAATAAGTTTGAAATTCATGTGAAGCATCGCCCAACTGTCCTTGATAATCAAAGATATTGGCAGGTGTTTCAGGATGACAAACAGATTGAAGAATTTCTACAAAATGAAGACAAATATCAAGACACTTCTATAGATGGTGAGCAAGATAATGATGAACCAGACTTAGAAGTAAATCAGATGGAAGTTTTGCGGCTAAAAGACAATGTCATCCCTAAAGGCCTCATACCTTTAGAGGAATTATTTGACCAAGATGATGTAGCCCAGAAGCCAAGTTTGATGCCGACTGAAAAGGGAGTTGAAGATGTGAATATCAGAACAGCAGAAAATCCAAAGATGGTGAAGTTTTCAAAGGCATTGCCTCCTCAAGTAAAGGCAAAATACATTAGTTTATTGTCTTCATTTACTGATGTATTTGCATGGGACTATACAGATTTGAAGGAGTACAATAAAAGTATAATTCAGCATATCATTCCAATCAAGCCAAACCAGAAGCCATTTCACCAAAAGTTAAGAAGGTTCAATCCTAAGTTGCTGCCATCAATAGAGAAGGAGGTGAATCGATTATACAAGGCTAGTATAATCATTCCAATAAGATTTTCAAAATGGATTTCCAATTTGGTACCCATGCAGAAAAAGAGAGGTGAGATTAGATTATGCATTGATTTTAGAAATTTGAATAAAGTGTCTTTAAAAGATAATTATCCATTGTCAAAGATGGATCACATACTTCAAAGAGTGGTTGGGGCATCTCGTATGTCGTTGCTCAATGGGTATTTTGGCTATAACCAAATTTTGGTCCATGAGGATGACAGAGACAAAACAGCATTCACCACTCCGTGGGGAACTTTCCATTATGCCAAGATGCCATTCGGTTTAAAGAATTTTGGTGCAACTTTTCAGCAGGCTATGGATATTGCTTTTGGAAATGAGAAAAATGTATTTTTTAGTAGTTTATCTTGATGATTTGACAGTTTTTTCAAATTCAGATGAGGAGTATCTTTACCATTTAAAGATTGTTTTTCAGCGGTGTAGAAATTATGGCATATCTCTTAATCCCGAAAGGAGCTTGTTTGCCATGGATGAAGGAAAGCTTCTCGGTCACATCATATCCAAGGAGGGCATCTGCATCGATCCTGCTCGAGTGGAAGCTATTCAAAAAATTGATTTTCCTTATAGTAAAAAGGAGATCTAAGCATTCAACGATAAGATGAACTTCTTGCGTCGTTTTGTGCCAAATCTAGTTGAACATTTGAGGGAAATCACAAACATGTTGAAGAAATATAGTGTGGTAAAGTCGATCAAAGAAACCATTAAGTCTTTCAATTTGATAAAGTTGGTTGTTTCTTCAGCTCCGATTTTGATCAGCCCAGATTATTCCCAAGATTTCATTTTATTTTCATTCGCTTTAGAGCATACTATGGCAGCGGTCTTAATGTAGAAAATAGATCAGCTTGAGAAGCCAATCGCCTTTTTTAGCAGAACAATAAGAGATGCAGGCTTCAAATATAACATTATTGAGAAGCAAGCTCTTGCCTTGGTAAAATCTTTGAAAGATTTCAGAGTATATATTCCGCATTCCCATATTCTTGCTTATGTCCCTAACGCAGTCGTCAAAGATGTTTTGGTACAGACATATCCAGAAGGGAGACGAGGCAAATGGATCGTAGCTTTGTTAGAATATGACTTGGAGATAAAGCCAACAAAGCTCATCAAGGGGCAAGGTCTGGAAAAACTAATGGTGAAGTCTAATTTGCATGCCTTGGACATAAACTTGATTGCTGCTATGTCCGAAGAAGATGAAGACGGCTCACTTGTTCAGGTATCTGAAATTTTTATCCATTCTCCTTGGTATTCAGATGTTGTATATGTGCTCCAGCACCTTTCACCACCACCGGGGATGGCTAGAAATAAAAGTAGAACTCTGAAGTTAAAGGCTTCTAAATTTTGTATAATGATTAATGCATTGTATTGGAAAGATCCCAGAGGTATGTTGCTGAATTGTTTGGTTGAGGAAGAAGCAAAACAGGTCATGGATGATTTTCACAAAGGAGAATGTAGAGGTCACCTATTTTGGAAGACGGCGGCGAATAAAATTTTGAGAGCAGGATATTATTGGCCTACCCTCTTTGCTAATGTTTATAAAATTGTTACAAGCTGCCACGAATGTCAAATTTTTCAAGGAATGAGAAAATTATAGCCACTACCTCTCAAGCCAGTTGAAGTAAGTTCTTCATTTCAGCAGTGGGGCCTTGATTTTATTGGAGAGATTCACCCTACATCTTCAGCTCAGCACAAGTGGATCTTAATAGTGACGGATTATTTTATAAAATGGATAGAGGCAATCCCCACTCGGCGGGCCACAGATGTGGTAATAATTCAGTTTCTCGAAAATAATATTTTGTCACGTTTTGGTTGTCCTAACAAGTTGATTACAGATAATGTAGCAGCTTTCAAATCTAAAAAGATGATTGATTTTTGTAACAAATATCAAATTACCTTGGGGCATTCTATTGCATACTATCCACAAGGTAACGGATTGGTGGAATCTTCAAATAAATCATTGGTCAACATCATCAAAAAGTTGTTGGAAACAAACAAAAAGAGCTGGCACAAGAAGCTAGTTAATGCACTATGGGTGGATAGAGTAAGTCAGAAGAAATCAATTGGCATGTCTCCGTTCAAACTAGTATATGGTGTTGACACGGTGTTACCAACATCTCTCGCGGTCCCGGTGTTAAAACTTCTGCAGGAAGCTGACAGTGAAGAGGATCATTTTCAGCGAAGGATAAACCAAATGATCCATTTACAACAGATGAGAGAGAAGGTTTTCCATAATACCTTTAGACTACAAGAGAGAATCAAGAGAATCTATGATCGGAAGGCAAAGGCAGATAAGTTTAAGATTGAAGACATAGTGCTCAAGTGGGATACTAGAAACGAGGACAAAGGCAAGCATGGGAAGTTCAAGAATCTATGGAAGGGACCATATAGAATTGCTGCATATCGAGGTCAAAATGCTTTTCTCCTCAAAGAAATGAATGGGGAAGATTGTCCAGGAGGGTTGGTCAATGGTCGACTGCTGAAATGGTATTATCTTTGAGAGATTTTCTACTGTCATAATTTTTCACTGTACATACCATTTTATTTCCTTCATTGCTAGTGTGTACTATTGTCATTCATTCAATTTGGGGCCTGAAGTGAAGGCTATATAAAACTGAAGGTCTAAGGTCAATTTTTGGTTATTTAGTGTGGATTGTTTGAGTTAGTTTTGGGTCAGTTTCAGTGTTGTAATTGAGTCAGTTTTGAGTCAACATATTGGTTTTAGTTCGCTAAAGCTATTGACTCCATTTTTTGCCCAATGGAAGAGAGCAATGTCTGCTTTCCAGAGATTTATAGTTCTTGGCACCTCTCAGGAGCTACCATCCCCATTGGAGCCAATGTTAGTGTCGGTATCTTGATCCCTCCATCAATGATCAAATTCTCTTTTTTGCATGCATTTTAAGTGTCTCATCTGATTATTTGCATTCCATTAGGTCATGGATCAACTAATGGAAGTGATTCATTATCAAATTTCCCTCATGGTCCTTACCTGCTGGCCTATTTTCACAAGTTCAGATCATTTATAGTCATTTTTTGTCATTTACATTCGCAAAAGCCATTTTTAGGGTTTTAGCTTTCATTAGGTCTAGGGTTTGCTACCATGGTCTTCAAAAGCTCAATAAGAGGTTAGCAGGCACATGAGGATGTTTAATAAGTTCATAAAATCACAAATTTCACTGATGATTTGCTTCATAAAGGATTTCTACCTCAAAACTCTGTTTTGAGGTGAAAACAGAGTTTTTCTATTTTCATGTACAAATTTATGTAATTTTAATGTTTTCATATGTAATAAACCTTTAGCTACAACTCTTGGTCACCTTACCAAACTCCAGCACTCCAACTATTGTAAAAAAAACAAAAACATCCAAGCATCATGTTCATCAAATGACAAAAATAGCCAAAATTGCAAAAAACAGAGTTTTTAAAGCAAAGGGAATTCAAATTTAAGAAAGTGGGTTTTTTCTAAATGAAAAATTAAAGTCAAACTGTATATAAAGTGATCCTTTGTGTTAGAAGACCTCATTTGTGTTAAAGAGAGAGATAAAGAGGAAAAATCGCATTTTAGGAGAAATAAGTGAAACTTGCAGCAAAAAACTCCAGTTTTCACCGGCGCGATGCACCTAGGCACTGGCTCAATGTACTTGTCAGGTGCTATGCACCAGGCGCAGCATTTGCAAAGGAATTTCAATGCACGCTATGCCCAAGAAGTGCGCTACGCACTTGGGCGTTAGTGTGGTGCATCTGTCAGCTAAGCTCAAAAACTCATTCCATCGATTTTCCAAGCCTCCAAATTTGCAAACAACCTCTCTACAAGTAAGTACATCCTCCCATTTTCCCTAGCAAGAGATTTTGTCATCCATGATGGTGATGTGAGTGCTTAAAAAATGAAACCCTAATTGCCTCAAAGTTGTGTTGTCAAAACTGCCTAGGATTTTTGTTATTCTTGTTGTTTTCACTCCCTTGTATGATTTTCCCACATCCCATCCCCCTGCACTAAATTTCCCTAATTCCCTTCCCCTTTCCCTCTCCCATTGACACTCACCTTAACCCCAATCACCAAACCCTAAGCCATATACATAATTCCCACTATTCCCCAAACCCTAATTCCCTTTTCTTAAACCATATCATTCCCTAAAAACCCTACTGCTATCATCAAACCCCTCCTTTGCACTTATACTATCAGTCAACCCTTTTAATCCAAAAAAAGAAAACAGTAGTCACCTATACTTAAGAAAATCTCTTCATACTCATCATTATACATTCTACATTTGCAAATGTGGAAACAGATTCAGCTTATGAAAGGGATGAGGAAACTGTGATTGATTCCTCCCAAGAGATTCATGCACCAAGAAAACCACATAAGGGAGGAAAGCACATCCGAGAGGAGCCCACCACACTCATAGAGTTACTAGCTTGCCCTCTTGCAGTAACATGTTTTAAACATTAGTCTTGTTACCAGTTTTGTGAGATGGTGGAGTGTTGCACAAAAATTGTCACTTTGACATTTTGCAATCAATGTGAGTCTATCACCACTCATACCTTTCTCCTTTGCAAGTCTTAAACCTCAGTTATTCATATCAAGCCTTGAAAATAAGAGAACGACCCTTAAAAATCTCTAAAACTCTGGTTCTGCACTTCTCTTAGCATTACCTGCAGTACTACACCTATTGGTCATGTCCCCTGCGCACCTGACCGCTCTTTCTCTGTGTTATGGGTGCGGACCCCTGTAAAAGTCAAAAGGGCGCAAGTACATTCTTAAAAACTCACTTTAAGTCATTTCTGGAAGCTTCTAGAGGGAATCTCGACGTGGCAAGTTCGCTCCTTAAGGGTTCATGCATCCCATACCTTTAGGAGCTAACCCCTTGATGTGAGGAGCTTATCTTTTTGAAGGAGGACTCTATCCTTTCAATGGTGGACCTGTAACCTCCTTCCTTTGCACTATAAAATGAAGCATTGGGCTGGTTACTAAGGAGGTTGAGAGCTGAATATTTTTTAGGGTAAATGCTGTTGGAACTTAGTCTTCCTAATTGAGATTTTAAGAGGAGAGATTACATACCTTTTGATCTCATTTGGAAAAGAGTGAGGCTTCTCAAAGTATAGGAGATTCCTGTTTGGACCCTGGGAAGAGCTTGTATAGCATCAAGGCACCAAAGGTTGTAAAGTTCTTCTATTTCAAAGTTAATACAATCAAGTTTATTTTTCTCAATAAGTTGTGTTTTATGGTTTATTTCATGGATTCCTTGATCACCATGATGAACATGATTTATATATTAGCTATGCAGGTGTTATTTGATGTGTGTTTGTTTGTGATTGCAGATTATTAAAAGGAAACTCTTTCGGAGCTATTGGAGCGTGACTACCACAAACTAGCGTTGGACTTAAGGTAGGGTCTAAAACACCTCTTTAGTTTTTATTAATGAATCACAATATGTTTAGAGAAAGATAGATTTGCTTGTCCTACTTGTTGCTAGATATTAGTTGATACTAGGGAGATCGGTCTTGTCCGCAAGAATGATTTATCTGGCCAACAAATTGGCGACTCCGCTAGGGACTAGATTTGGTTTTTTAATTTTCCTTTATCTTTGACTTGAGAAACTTGATTTTTGTTTCTAGTTTTTGCTTGATGTGTGTGGGATTGGGTAGTTTTTTAGGTCCTGGATTTTCTTTTGTTTTTTAGAAAATTTTTAAGAGGACCGCACATTCTGTTTATATTACAATGCAGACCTCTCCGCACTGTTACTTTACTGCACAGAGCAGCACCGCATCTGGTTTTACTGGAAGCCTGCGGATCCTGTCAAAATTTTTGAAAAACCTAGAATCTTTTCATCCAGTCAAGTTTAGGTTCTTTTTATTACTTTTAGTCTCTACCCAGATCTGCATATATCCTGTCAAAAGTATATCGTGAGTAAGTTCTATTGGTGTTGTTGTTTTAGATGATTTTCTAGAAGTTTTGCATACCTAGATTGGTTTCCACCCGGTCTCTATAGTGACTTAAATATTAGAAGCCTAAGAAACCTTAGATCACCCTGGTATCTTTTGCCTTCTTGATGAGTCTGGCTGGTTTGTGAAATCTTCCCTTGGTAAGAAATAGATTTTGTTTCTCTTTGCAAATCTTTGAACGAACTTGGTCATAAGTTGTGAATTTCATTTTTATAAAAGAAAACATAGCTGGGTGATTTTTGGTTGAGTTGTTATTCTGAACGAATTAATCCTTAGTTTATTGAATAACTAAGTAAAACATCCTCAAAAACATTTGAAGCTTTTATTTCAATTAGGTTTTTAGAAGTTTAGATCTCAAGATTAGTTTTTTTATAGTTTTGAGTGTATTTTCTGGAAATTATAGATTCTCTTTTGAAATAATTGTTTTATGTAGTTTTGAGTGTTGAAAAGAAAAGGGATTTATTTCATGAGCATAATTAGCAGCTTCATTTTGAGTTTGTGGAAAAAGACAAAAATATTTTCTTTTCATTTATGTGTTGAAGGAAAGATTTGTTTTTCAAAGAATTGCATTCTCAACTCTTTCTTTAGCTAGAGATTCATTGAAAAGAAAAAATGAATTGTTTGTCATCTTAGGTGCATTGTTTAGTGTTTTTGGAGTCGAGTCTTCACACCATCAAAGTTTCATCTCCATACCTATTGACTTAAGAAACAACCAATAAAAATAATGCTTAATTAAAATTGACCTAGCAATCGTTTTGTTTCTAGGGCTCTTATCACCAATATAGCTTAGGCCAGTATCTTGGAGTAGGGAGTAATTAACTCTCCAAGGTAGTTAAAACAAACAAGTAGCTGTATCTTGCGGTAGGAAATAAATCCAATTGTAATTGATATAATCTGAGAAGCTCCTATTAAAGGAGTCAATCACGAGATCATGTCCAAACCTTTGAGATAATCAAGTCTGTCTCATTGGGAAAGATAACAGATTTGCGTGTATTAAAAATGGTAAACCTTGGATTAACCATTGTTGAGGAGCCTGGGGTCACTTGTTGGTAAATCTCAAATTGATCATGTCGAGAAGCCTTCAAGGGGATTGAGCTTTGATACTCTGCCCTTACACGTAGATCGGATCGTAGACTGTTCCCCCAGTTGTATTTGTTATTGTTGGTAACCTTAGTGACCATAATATTAAGATTCTTTCCTAAGGTGACGCTGAAGGACGGGTCTCACTGTACCTGGAGCAGACATCGACTAGACTCACTTGGACTCTCTAGGGGGTTCTCTTCACTCGAGATAGTTTTGTGAAGAAACTTGTGCCAGTTTGTTTCATTAAGCAGGTTGTCAGGGTAACTGTTCCAACCGCCATTTCTGTATTGAATTCTGCGACGTTGGATTTCATCACCAACTAGTGTTTTCTGTACGGAAAGTTATTATTTGTGTGTGGTTTGAACTCTTAGATTGTTAGGCGTGTGATTCAATTATTTGGTTCTTTAGAGACTTTAGGTGGTTTTAATTGAGATTTTCTTTGTTTGCGTGTGAAGTAATTAAATATTTAATCGTGGTTGAATTACCGAGACAATCCCGTAGACTTCGGGGGTAGCCTCCCGAATATACACCAAGTCAACTTGAAGGGCTAAGAGCTCTTGAAACACCTAGTGACAGTAGAGTTGGGTCACTAGAGGCCAAAGAATCATCGTTAATTATTCACCCTGATTATCTAGTTCAAGCAACAGAGTATATTTCTAAACCAATTTCATTTTCCGAAGTTACTGGTAGTATTTCTCCTACTAGTGAATTAATTGAGGAACCTGAAATTTCTGAACTTGAAACTGAACCTGCTGCTACTCCATCCTCGGGATTTGCTTCTCCAACTTCTAGTGGTCCTGGTTCACCCATTTCTATTAAAGAACTGGTTAGTCCAGACGATGATATAATTCTCCCTGAAAATCAACCAACTTTAGAACTTAGGGAGCATGAATCAATCTTCTACATTCCTTTTAGAAGTGACACTTGGTACGTATCATTGATGAACTTTTTAGAAATCCTGAGTCTTGCTTCTTCACCACCTCGTATTCCTTTTCATCCTACACCCAAAGGTTATCCTCCTTTTAATATGTCAAAACGGTCATCCATGTTTTCCCAAACACCAGAAACATTTTTATATGGCGGTCCTTCTATTCCTTCTGGGTATCAGTCACTTACTGGTACTTTTTCATGAGCGTCTCCTCAACCCATTGAACATGGGATGTCAACTGGTAATAATGGAACTCTGTCGTTGAGCGTAGAAGAAATTCTTATGATGTCTGGTGCTATTCCAAATCCGCAACCTCAAGGTAGTCAGCTACCACCTGGAGGGCAACCTCAAGGTAGTCAGTTACCGCCTGGAGGGCAACCTCAAGGTAGTCAGTTACCGCCTGGGGGGCAACCCCAAGGTGCTCAATTACCGCCTGGGGGGTAACCTCAAGGTAGTCAAATACTGCCTAGGGGGCAACCTCAAGGACAGTACATACCTTCGGGACAGTACATACCTCAAGGTCAACCCCAGACTTAGTATATACCTCAAGGTCAACCCCAATATCAATATATACCTCAAGGTCAACCCCAGTTTCAGTACATGCCTCAGGGTTATCAACCCCAAGGTCAGTACCCAACTCAAGGTTTCCAACTGCCTTCTGGTCAACCATTTGTACAAGGAGCTGGAAATGTACCTTTCAATTATCAGTCCTACACTCAACCTGGTTATGGTCCTCCATATGCTCAACCTATTATGGGTCCTTACCCTGGAATGAATATGGTGTGGCACCCATCTCAAACTCAATAGATTTTGCAACCCAATGTGCAGTTTTCATCTCAACCTAGACAACCTTTGGTTTCTAGTTCAACCCAGTAACCTGTCCAGCCTACTATTCAAACTTCTGCACCAGGTGTAGTTCATCATTCTGGGCCTAGTTCGCCTCAAACAACTGCTACAACTGCTCCAGCTTCTGTTCAATCTACCCCACCTACTTTTGGAGTATCGATAGCTCCAGTTTCTACTGTTCCTGGCATCAACTCCTCAGACCTCTTTACCCAAGTCTGAACCCAATTCAGACTTCGGTTCAGATGCCTATAGGACAACCTAGTCCAAGTACTGTTGTCACAAGTCAACTGCAATTCACTTATCAACCATACTAGGGACAGTATTAATACAGTCCTGTTGTGCGAAACCCAATTTATCAATATCAACCATACCCTAGATATACTTATCAGCAACCTCAACAACCCCAGTTTGGTCTGGTTAATCCTGGTTTTCCCGGAGGATATAATATTCCTAATGCAAATCCAATTCCAAGTTATCGTAGATATCCTCCTCCTGGAGCTGGTCTTGTGACCCAATGTTTTCGAGACCCTAACTGCCAGTTACCTTTTATTGCAACTTTGGATTTACCTGATTTGTCGTGCCTTATGAATGATCCAATTTACTATCTTCTGTATTGGCCGCCAATTCCTAATAAGTTGCCTAGTGATATCCCGAAGTTTGAGGGTAAGCTAAGAGAAGATCCATCAAATCATGTGATGACTTATCACCTCTAGTGTGCATCCAATTCCATTATAGATGATTCAATTCGGTTACGTCTTTTTCACCGCACTCTAATTGGTCTCACGGCCAAGTGGTACATTGAGTTGCCATGAAGCTCTTTTTCTAATTTTAGTCAGTTAGCCACTTCATTCTTAACTCATTTTCAGTTGCCTGTCAGATATGACAATGGCACGGAATTATTAACTTCATTAAAATAGTCAACGTCTACATATATTTCAGACCATATTCATGAATGGCGATATCGACGATGCTTAGTGAAAGTTTTTATCCCAGATCAAATTTTGGCAGAATGGTTTGTTAAATCATTATTACCTAAAATCACTGAGGATGTAGCTAAGGCAGGAGTTGTTACTAAAGAGAAAGTAATTGCTCAGGCTCAGTACCTTGACCTCATTTATGTGCAGTCGGGTACTTTACACGAAAAAACCCCGATCTTCCCAAAAAAAATCAAATAACTGCAGCTCCTTCAGGGTCTCATGCCGCTGATGGTATGATTGGTTCAGTTAGTACCAAGAGTAAGAAGAAATTTGTGAAGAATTCTTCTCCTATTATAACTTTACCAGATTCCTCGACAGGAGAATCTTCCACTGAAATTCCTGCCAATATTCATGTCGTAGAATCATCTACGGCCAAATCAAAATCTGGCGATAAAAAGAAGGGGAAGAAGAAAAATAAACAAAACACAAAAGAGAAACCAGATGAAACTGAATCTACTGATGAGAAACATAAACCTCGCTATCCTTGTCTCATTTGTGACGAGGAGCATTTTACAAGAGATTGTCCACATCAAGCTGAGGTTTCGAAAATCATCAAAGGTTCCCAAATGCCTGCTGTCTTGAAGGATCCTTTTCCTAATCAAGATAGTAAGATGATAGGTTCTTCCTCAAATGCCTCCGAAGAACCAGTTATGTTGATGTCCCATGTCAGGATTGTGACACGATCGCAAGGTTATGGTAGTAAGAGTTCTATTGGTGGTAAGGAAGTAGAATCTTCTAATTCAAACCCATCAACTTCAACTCCTTTTGGTTCTGATCCACTACAGATCGAGAAACCTAACCCAGACTTATTAATCAAACCGCCTGCTAAAGGTATACTTCGGAAGTCAGCTTTCAATCCACATGCGAGAGCTGCTCAGAACTTTAACATTATTGATGATTTAGTTGTTTCCCCTTCAGCAATGTCAGCTTTGGAGGTGCTGCAATCATGCCCAACAGAGTGTAAATTGCTATTGTCTGCTATAGGAGCTGTTGATATTCAAGATTCCAACCTTATGATCTTTGATGTAGAAAATAGTACACCTCGCCTACCTCATCAATTGGCTTTCCAGATCCTAGTGTTAGTCAAAGACAGACCTTGCTTTCGGACTGTGATTGATGAGGGAGCTTCTACGTGTATTATGTCGATTCAGTGTTGGAGATCGCTTGGTTCTCCTACACTCAATCAATCCCCGACAATTTTAAATGCTTTTGATGGCTGAGGGTTTCATCATTTTGGCATTTTGCAGGATTTACCTATAGGGGTAGAAGGCAAAACTGTAAATCTAGATGTGGAAGTGGTTGATGCCCCTCTAGATTACAACCTTCTATTGGGTCGTAGTTGGTCTTAGGCTATGACTACTGTTGTTTCATCAGTATTTCGACTTATTAAGTTTCCTCATAATGGAAAGATCGTTACAATAGACCAGTTAAATTATTTTTCATCTGACCCAGCCTCTTCTGATAGTATCCAACATGTTGGGAAACAACTATCCCTTATAAGGATGTTGGGGTGGGATTAATTAAAGATTCTGGTTTACTAGGAACTTTTTCATTTCCTCCTCCTAATGTATCACCTTCTTTTGCAACCATTCATATGATTTCATTGAACACTATTGCTTTTGATGATCCTTGGATCATGCCTTCCGATTCGGAGGTGGACTCATTTGGTGATGCAATGCCCTTGATTCCCTTTGAAGTTGCATATCAGACGGTACAGTTGTTTTCGACTCTTGTTCAACCGAAATTGATCCAATGAATGTGGTCCATGGGCAGTCACTTTCAATCTCAACCTCATATTCAACCACTCTTTCTGATCCTGTTCATACTGATGAGTAGATTCATGAACTTTTCTATGTTGATGATTTACCATGGGAAGATCTTCATCATTGATCTTCATTTTTACCTGAGCTTGATCATTTTGAAAATGATTTCTCATCTATTTTTACCATTGATTATGTCAAAGAACCACAGAATCCACTGTGACATCCTGATTCTGAGTTGAATTTGGGAAATATTTTTTGAACGGTTCCTACTGACATTTAAGTGAAACCCAGATTTGTTGTCTCAAAAGTCGGCATTTGTGCTGATCCCTCGAAGTTTGAAGCTATTGTCAAATTACCTCCAGCTTCGACTCTTCGCCAACTCCAAAGTTTTCAAGGGAAAGCAAATTTTTACGTCGATTCATTCCTAACTACGCCGAGATAATGAAAGGTTTTACCAGGTCGTTGAAACAAAACACTCCGTTATTTTGGGATGAGATAGCTAACAACTTTTTTTATGCACTTAAACACACGCTGACCCATGCACCATTATTGCATCCTCCCAACTACAACTAGGACTACTTTTTGTACCTCGTTGCTTCTCATTCCACCATTGGGATGGTTTTAGTTTGGAAGATGAATTCAACAATGAACATGTGATTTACTATCTTAGTCAAACTCTGAATCCGACTGAGCTTAAATATTCGCATGTGGAGAAATTGGCCTTAGCAGTTGTTCAAGCTATCTAAGATTTCGTCACTACATCTTATTACGCAAAACCACGGTAATTTCTGACTGTAACCCTATGACGTATATTTTGACCAAACAATTGTTAGGGGGCAAGAATTCCAATGGATAGTTATCCTGCAGGAATTTGTCTTGGAATTTGAGAGATCCAAGGCAAAGAAATCTTTGGTTTTCACAGAACTGATGTGTGATTTCCTCCGTACTGATACTGAAACTGTAGCAGAAGAACCCATTGTGGATGAATCCTTGTTTCTTATCAGTACTCTTGATCCATGGTATGGAGATATAATTGTCTATCTCCAAACCCAATCTTTTCGGCCTGAAATCTCACAATCTCAGCGAAGGAAAATACGTTTCCAATCTCAATAGTACAATATTATTGGAGATACACTCTATCGTTGTGGAGCGGATACTGTTTTCTGACGTTGTCTAACTCATGAAGAAGCTGAGAAGGTTCTCAACGACTGTCACTCTGGAGCGTGTGGCGGTCATATGTCTGGGTATGCCACAGCCAAAAAGATATTGCGCGTTGGTTATTTCTGGCCATCCTTATTTAAAGATTGTATCAATGCAGTCCGAAAATGCCACAATTGCCAAATTTTTTATCGAAAGATGTGTGCTCCACCTGCTCCTCTCCACCCTATAATTGTCGTCGGTCCTTTCGCAAAGTGGGGTATCGATTTTATTACATGTAACCCTCACTCGGTCGGGGGGCATGCGTATATCATCCTTGCGGTAGATTATTTTACCAAGTGGGCCGAGGCGATGCCTACATTTTCGACAGACGGCAAAATTGCTGCAATTTTCGTTTTCAATCATATAATTGCTAGATTTAGTGTTCCTCAAGTGATTATTACTAATCATGGAAGTCACTTTCGAAACATCATGATGACTGAACTAATAGATCAACTTGGCTTGCGTCATGATAGTTCTACTCCATATTACCCACAGGCTAATGGTCTGGTTGAAGCAATCAATAAAGTTCTAGTCACTATGATCCAACGAATCATTGGTATTCATCGGTCGAATTGGCATAACATGTTATTTTCAGCACTTTGGGCGTACCAAACCTCAGTCAAAACATCAACTGATTTCACTCCTTTTCAGCTTGTTTACGGGTTGGAAGCAGTGTTACCCATTGAATGCGAAATTTCGTCATTGCAAATAACCATAGAATTACTCCCAGCCACTTCTAAGGAAGAGAAACGTTTGTTGTACTTAGCTCAGCTAGATGAGAATCGACATGATGCTGCATTAGCAATCGAGACTCATGAAAAATGGATAAAATCTCAGTACGATCGAAATGTTACACCTCGTAATTTTTCGGAATGAGACCTAGTTTTACTATACGATCAAGCAAACGATAAGCTAGGGGCTAGAAAATTTGTACCCATGTGGCATGGTCCTTTTGTTGTTAAGCGTAAGCTAGCAAAAGGGGCCTATGAATTAGTAGATTTTGATGGTGTCTCTTTAGGTAGACCCAGAAATGGGCTTTGTCTGAAAAGATATTATGCTTAGAGTTTGATGTGGAGATTTTTGTTAGAATAGTTTCTTTCTCATTGGTGTGTTTTAGATTAGAAAGTGTGCCTAGTTTAGAGAGTGTTTTATCATTATTCCTACTTATCTTGATTTTACTCTTGATATTGCAGATATCGACGTCTTCTCAAACATACATTGGTTTTGCTGATGGTGCTTGTCGTAGTACACGGAATATTTCTTCCGCAGCTTGGGTTATCTATTCACCCTCTGAAGAGTTAGTATCTATGCATGGGGTAAGCCTCGGTCAAACAACAAATAACATTGCAAAGTATAGTGCAGTGATTGAGTTATTATCTGAATCCATCTCATTTGGGATTCGAAGTTTGATTGTTAAGTTAGATTCTGAACTCATTGTATTACAGCTTAACAGGGTTTGTGCCATTATAAATCCAATGTTATTAAGATTATTTTTGAAAGTTTGTCTCTTGGAATGTGAATTTGACTACATTGAATATCAACATATTCCAAGATATTCAAATACATTAGCAGATGCAGTTGCTTCTTGAATGTTAAATAGACATTTGCAATAATCAAGACAGTAAATTTAAAAACATTCCATAAACACGTTATACAATATAGCGAATAATAGTGATATATCATAGCATAGAAGTGTGTAAAATATACATCGTCTTCGATCATAGGTTGAAAAACACCTTATGATCAGCAAAAATGATAGCACAAAAAGATATAAAATGTCATATGAGTCTACAAAGGCGATCATCCTATCCCTGATGATGATCATGATAAGAAACCACTGCTCGGGCCACCCTACAAAGGAACTTCCTAAAAGGTCCTGGGACCCCAATCACATAGCGTTGTAAGCTAAGAGGAATATCATCTATACTAGTCTCTGGGATATCTACTATTAAACGCTCTAGATGATGCTCCAATTCGATCAAGGTCTCTGCTAATTGGTCCTGTGGGGCCTTTGCCACGGCAGCAGGGTGTCTTCTCTCATAGGGCTGGAGAGCGGCTGGTCGTCGTGGACCCACATCTGCATTTAAAACTTTTTACTATCAGTTTTGGCTGATTTAAAAACAAAAAAAAATTAGTTTAAAAATTTAGGAAATTTTGAAAGCGATTTTACCCGAATCATCTCCATTGCTCTCCTAGTGGAAGAGCCATGCCTGGATCACCACGATAATCCATCCCAGCATATGAAAGTCTTGAATCACGAAAAGTTGGTTCTCCAACCAACGAAAATACTCAGGTGGAAATCGGACAACCTCTGTACCCTCCTCAGGATGACGGGCCATTACTGCATCCCAACGCATAATCTTGGGATCTCAGGGAATTCCAACCTCAACGGAAAGATGTTGTGGGACCAACATAAGGACCCTGTCTAGGCCAAAGCTCACAACTAAGAAACCATATCCAAAGTTCTTTAGTTGTCCATTCTTTGCCTTAGTCAATTGGCCTTTCACATTTGCCAACACAGCTTCGCACCAGTTGAATATGGTGCCTCGGAAACAGTCTACTGCCATTCGCATTTGGGATTCGGTAGCTAGATGTAATGATGTACTTCTGCATAGTCTGGTGATAGTAAATGCGATCACTTTAAGTTCAGGATGGGAGATAGTCTTAATATCTATCCTTTTGTCCGCAGTTTGGTCATTACAAAACTCTAGTCAGAGATTAGCGACAGACTGGCCACCTGGCCTAGTCTCGAATAGAGATAATATTTCATCTCTCTTGGGCAAACCAATCAGGAAATAAATGTCCTCTCGCTCGATTTTGAGCCGGTGGCCACCAATTATGAAACACTGGTCTTGTGTGCTCCACATGTCTACCATCCATTGCAAAAAGTCTACATGAGCCCTCATGTCGGGTATGGCCCAGAATATAAATAAGCTGCATGTTTTTAATGCCTGTATTGAAGGTGGATGAATTAATGCAGCTAGATCCACATCTTCATGCTCTCGTTCCCGCCAAACGAGCATTTTGTATATCTACATTGCAAAAAGGGGGATTATAACATTTTATTTTCAAAAATTTTGCGTGGAAATGCAAAAAATTAGGGTTCTAAAACGTATTTCACGGGGTCCGCACCCGCTAGTTAGGGACAGTGCGTAGGTTCGCACTCTTCCTTAAGAACAGGTGCGGGACCTTGACCTTTTCCTGTATAAGAAAAAGTTGGGGTCCGTAGAGGCCACATGTTGCACCTGCGGACCCCCAGCGAGCAATTTTTTAACCAAAATTTTCCTTAAAAAATCAAATTTAAAGCCCTAAAACAAACATTAAACGGTTGAAATGCAAGATAGAGATGATGTGGATTACCTGGAGTGGACGGTTCTCGATTCCAACTATCGGATTTTCCGCAATATTCGCAGGAAGTTTCTTACCAAAAGCTCTTACTTTTCACTCTAAGTCAAATGGTAAAAATGAATTTACAAAAACCCTTTTTATAAGCTTTTTTGAATAAATGAATTTTTAATTTGTTTATTTTTCACTTTAAAAAGGTCACTTTTGATGCATTTTTATTAATTTTAAACAAGTATGAATAATGTTTTGAGTTTTTGTGCAGAATATTGGATTTTTCAGGGAGAATTGATCATTTTCAACAAAGAGCATACTTTTTCACTTTTTCAGACTCTTTCAAAATTTATGAAAAAGCAAAACATAAGAGTCCTCTTTAAGCTCTTCTCTGACTCGTAAAATATGAAAATATTGCCGAGTTTTTCTTTTTAAACTCGTTAAAACGGAATTAAAAGGACGGTCCACTTACAACTCTTTTCTGACCGTATAAACATGAAAACATTGTTGGACTTTTGTCGTTCCAAGTTCGATATTGGTAATAAAATGACGTGTCTTTAATCACTTTTTTACTTTTTTAGATTGAAGACACTAATTATGAAAAGTACTCCTTGATCGTAATGATCAAGCAGTTCTCTCAAGTATTATTTTATACTTTTTTGGGCTTGGGGGACACAAATTTATGAAAAAGGACAACCATGGAGTTTTCTTAATTTTTTCTTCTGACTCCCTAAAATTGACAAACACTGAGTTTCTCCTATACTGGACTCTTTAAAATTTGACAATAAAGGACCTGTTCAATTTCAAACAGGAACAAACCACTCCTTCTTAGGGTTCGAATTTTAAACTAAGTTGAACTCATCCGAAGGATGAGCTTATAATCAAGCAAATGTTATCCTCCTTAAGCTTGTCAAAAATAAAGAGGTACTTGCCAAAAATGGTGGGGGAAAAGAGAGCAAAATGAACCTGTTTGTTATACTTTGTGTTTAGAAAAGCAGTTAACCACTCTTGAACATGACACTTTTTGTTCACCTAGGTTGGGAAATCCTTTGCCTAACAATTAATCAAACCATATTGAAAGTCTGCAGCCGGTTTCTGGGTATTAGCTTTGGGTCAATTGTCACCAAACCATCTGCAGTGTCGTTATTTGTTCAAGAGGTCAGTTCAATTAAACCATTCATTTGTAAAATATCTGTCATCCATCTTGACCATCCCTGAGTTAGTCCTTGCCAAATACATTTCTTAAAAACTTGATCTATGATTTCGTGTTGTGGGCTTGCCTACAACGGATTGCTTTCTATCGACTCCAACTCATTATCTAGAAAGATGATCTAGGAATTGTCAGTACCTTGGAATCTGCATGCCTCAATGGCAGGTTTCTCGCCTTTGACGACAGGTTTCATCATTGACCTTTGATCAAAGGATTCTGTGACGTGTTCGACATCGACTCATTTATTCACATTTCATGGATTGTACTAAGTACTTTGAGGGCCATTGACATTATTGGTGGTTCCTCTCACACTTGTTAACAGATCACATCATTGACTGGTAATCAAGTGGTTTCTACCATGTTCGACTTCGACACATTCATTCACATGGATAGAATCGTACTAGTTCAAGAAGCAGAAATCAAGACCCTGGATCTAGTTTCCACCATCCAGGCTGCGAGGAATTTTGTTATTCATTATATAGTGGACTATTCATAAATAGATGGTTGCATCCATACTGTGCCTACATATGTCTATACTTGTGATGTATTACGAAATCATTCCTATATTAGAGCAGTTTAGATAATTTTCTAGTCAGTTTTGATCTAAGTATGGAAATGCCTACCTCAGCGATGATATGTTCATATATATATATATATATATATATATTGCATTGAATGTTTTAACAGGATCCGACCGGGGTATCCACAGGAAGATCCTTGAAATGATAAAGTACTTCACTCTTCTTAGATGACAAAACCATCCTCATCTATTATAGACTTCGCACTTTAGGGGGAAATCTGTTGCACAAAAATTGTCACTTTGACATTCTGCAATCAATGTGAGTCTATCACCACTCATACCTTCCTCCTTTGCAAGTCTTAAACCTTAGTTCTTCATATCAAGCCTTGAAAATAAGAGAAAGACCTTAAAAATATCTAAAAGTCTAGTTCAACACTTTCTCTTAGCATTACCTGTGATACCGCACCTATTGGTCATGTCCCCTGTGCACTTGACCGCTCTGTCTCTGTGTTATGGGTGCGGACCCCTGTAAAAGTCAAAAAAGTGCAAGTACATTCTTAAAAACTCACTTTGAGTCATTTCTAGAAGCTTCCAAAGGGAATCTCGAGGTGGAAAGTTCGCTCCTTAAGGGTTCATGCATCCCATACCTTTAGGAGCTAACCCCTTGATGTGAGGAGCTTATCCCTTTGAAGGAGGACTCTATCCCTTCAATGGTGGACCTGTAACCTCCTTCCTTTGCACTATAAAATGAAGCATTGGGCTAGTTACTAAGGAGGTTGAGAGCTAAATATTTTTCAGGGTAAATGCTATTGGAACTTAGTCTTCCTAATTGAGCTTTTGAGAGGAGAGATTACATACCTTTTGATCTCATTTGGAAGAGAGCGAGGCTTGTCAAAGTAGAGGAGATTCCTCTTTGGACCCTAGGAAGAGCTTGTATAGCACAAGGCACCAAAGGTTGTAAATTTATTATATTTCAAAGTTAATACAATCAAGTTTATTTTTCTCAATAAGCTATGTTTTATGGTTTATTTCATGGATTCCTTGATCACCATGATGAACATGATTTATTGTATTAGCTATGCAGGTGTTATTTGATGTGTGCTTGTTTGTGATTGCAGATTCTTAAAAGGAAACTCTTTCGGAGCTGTTGGAGCGGGACTACCACAAACTAGCGTTGGACTTAAGGTAGGGTCTAAAACACCTCTTTAGTTTTTATTAATGAATCACAATATGATTAGAGAAAGATAGATTTGCTTGTCCTGCTCGTTGCTAGATATCATTTGATACTAGGGAGATCAGTGTTGTCCGCAAGAACAATTTATCCGGCCAACATTGAGAGGGTGAAATACCACCAAGAACTTGCCAGATTATTTGTCCTTCATCTTCACAATAGCCAGGTGAACTTAGCAGGTGTTTCCTTCACTTTGACACCTGAAACCATAGCTGCAGCAACAGGTATTCTAAATGTGGGTGAACAGTGGAAAAAAGGACAACTTATGGGCAAAGAGCATTATGAGCCTTATGTCAACGCTAGTTATCAAAAGCAAATCAGTAAGGTCTTCCTTTTAGATACCTACAAGACACTTATGCTCCACTCGTGAAGCTCATTATCAAATATTTCACCTGTGAAGGGAGGCTTTCTCGCTTGTACACTTACCATGTTAGATTATTGATGCATTTTACTAGAGTGAGGATGATGAACCTCTCCTATTTCATATGTAGAAATATTGAGAAGATGGCCACATTGGTGCAAAGGAAACCTCTTCCTCAACAGTTTAGTAGCCTTTATCATTTTTCATTGATCAAGATTGTTGTTTTGCATCAACTGAGTTTGTTGAGTACTTCATGGGATACTTTCATTTCACATGAGGTTTTTAAAAGCCCTCAGGTGACCCCATCATTGTTTCAAGAGGAATGAGGGCCTTCAAATCAGCCATAGTTTCATGAGACTCAAACTACAGGTGTGCCAGTGTTTGTCACTTATGAAAAGGGCACAAGGAGACTATTTGTAGCTGCCAAACGAGTATTATCTCCACCTAGGGTGGAAGGGGTCTTGTTTCCTTCACCAGACAATAGGGTGAAAGGGGCTTTGCCTTCTTCTTCAACAGAGTAGGTACTGGACAGAGGAAAGAAACCATTGCATGATGAAGGGCCTTCTGAAGGCCAAGACAAGGATTTCATTTTGATTGAGAAAGAGGACATTGATTTGGGCTCAATCAAGGATGAGATCATCAAGGAGCAATAAGTTGAGATCCAAATCCTATCACTTAACATTGAGAGGGCTAAATGGATTATTAATTACCTTGAGCAACGGAGCAGGCAACTAGAGGACAAACAAAGAATCATGGAGCTGCAAAACATAAGGGAAAATCAGAAATTGGCAAAGAAAAGGAAAATCAAGCTGACTTCATTAGAGCAAGAAATAGAGGCCGACCGAGAATCATGGTTGGAAAGAGTCAATATCCACCTTGAGAAGTTGTTGGACAAGGCTAATAAGGAGAATAAGATGTTGTGACACATGGCTTATCACTATTTGGCCCAGAACAAAATTTGTAAGACAAGGATAAGAAGGTTAAAATCCAAGTTAAAGAGAGCTTTGAGGAGCAAGAAAGAGAAAGATAAGCTCAAAATCTTGGTTGAAGCTTCATTGGCCTAGCATAGCACCTGAAATAGATCACTCATGCCAAATTTCAAGAAATTTGGTGAACTTTTGACATTTTTGAATTTTTCAGGGAAAAAATACGTTTTTCTGGCAAGTGCGTAGCGCCACCGGTGCTCACTTTTGATAGGGACCTCCTTTTGAATAAAACTTGGCATTTTTTTATTTATTATGAGAAGTTATGCATGCTCAGAAATTACTACAAAATTTTGACAAGTTTTGGACCTCCAAAAGGGCCAAAAAATGCCCTCTCTACCACTTTTTGGCCACACAAGAAGCAGTCTTCGGAGATTGCAATTTTGGAGGGAAAAATGGACTCCAAATCAAAAAATTCAAGTTTTTCCATAAATTAGACTCACAGGGCTTTCCAACGAGCTATCCTACACCTAATTTGGACCTCAAGAAACACTCCAAAAGCAACTTGGAAAAATTGCTATGCACAGAAAAAATGGCCCTATGCACAGGATGAAAAAGTGTCAATTTTGCTCAAAAACTCTATTTTTCACCTAGTTTTCTTCTAGTTTGATGTTACCCTAGACCTACCTTTCTCAGCCTGAGGTAGATTTAGGCCCTAACAAGTCCCTATAATACAAATGACACCCCCATTACTATTGTAGTTGTATCCCTTATTAATATTGTTGTGCCCCTATTGTCCCCATATTGTTATTACTATGCCCCATAGAATCACTCTATTGTTATTTTTGTGCCTTTATATTATTATTGTTAGGTCGGCTTGGTTATATTGTGACCCCTTAGACTCCTATATATAGAAAGGAGGTTTTGTCATTTGGATCATCTAAGAATTGTTCATTTATGTAATTTAAAGGAGGTTGCCCCCTCGAAGAAGTTGAATTCTAAGGAGTTGATCTATCTTTTCTATCTTTTCTGAGCTGGTTTCATAACATTTAGTATCAAAGCTTTGGATTCTAGGGTTTCACTGCTCCAAATAGGTCATTGTGGCATTTTCGCTATAACTTTTTTTCTGCGATGTTTCAAAAGCGAACAAAAAAAACCCATTTGAGACAAAATCGCACTGAACCGTGGGTCTGAATTCAGATATTTTTGCGTTATATTTGCAAAGATATGATCTAAGGAAGCTGGTCTTTTTGTAGACTCCTGAATTACATTCCAAATAGGTGACCTTGGGAAAATCGTCATAACTTTTGTTTTGAGCATCAGATTGAAATTTCGTAAGAAGTTACAAAAATAGGGCGGACTATAGTTTCCTGTATATATTTTTTAGACCCGAAGGTCAAAACAGTGACACGTGGCACTTCATACAAGTTCGCTCTTCTGAATAGGTATATAATCAGGTTATCTTGGGAGATTGTGCATAACTCTTTCTTGGAGAATCTAAATTCGATTAGACTGGTGGCATTGGAAAGAGGACACAGAGGGCTACTGTAGGTTGCAATTTTAGAACTGGAAGATCCGAAATTACAAAGATACATCAGATTCAATATCAAGTGCCTACAAAGTGAAAAAAGGTGTGTATTTTTTTGAATATTTACATAAGCTTGGTTTGAAAAATTAGTTTGAAGGCGTTCAAAGGGAATAGTGAAGCATTATTATCGGTAATTGATGCCCCGAAGAAAGAAAATGGAAACACCTAGTAAACAACCTGAAAGCTCTAGCATGACTCATGAACAAGAGGAAGAAATGCTACACGATATATCAAAATTACGAGACTAAGTGCAACAAATTGCACTCTCACAAAAGCTAACAGAAGCAAAGATAAATGGCATGGAATCTAAGTTAAAAGGCGTGGAAGCTAATAAGAATGGCGTGGAAGCTAAGATGAATGGTGTGGAAACTAAGATCAATGGCATGGAAGCTAAGATGAATGGCATGGACGCTAAGATAGATGGCATAGACACTAAGATGGAAGCTAAGATGAATGGAATGGATGCTAAGATGAATGGCATGGACGATAAGATGGAAGAATTGAAGATAAAATTGAATAATTTGCTATAAGAAATGGTCACTAATGGTGAAAGGGTAGTAAACGAAACTCATGATGAGAACAAAAGAAATTTTAATCATGATCTCATAGACTCTAATGTTGGATCGAAGACCCACCATATTCCAAAAATTGATATGAGGAAGTTTGATGGCAAGGATCCCGCAACATGGATACTACAGATGGAGCAATTTTTTGATCTCAATAATGTGCAAAACACACAAAAGGTACGTATTGAAACTTTATATTTGGAGCCAAATCAGTTTGTATGGTATCAATGGCTTTGCTCTCGTAAACAAATTGTCATTTGGGCAATTTTTACGGAAGAAATAATAGCACATTATGAGGATACAAAAAGCAACACCTTTTTTAGCCAATTGATAAGTCTTAAACAAAAGGGTTCAATGATGGAGCACATTAAGGAGTTCCAAAAATTGAACATAAGGGTAAAAAATATTCTAGAGGAGCATAGGATTGATGTGTTCATAGGGACTTTAAAGGAGAATATCCAACATGATGTTCACCTTTGGGAACCTGATTCATTGGAGAAGGCATTTGGGTTAGCAAGAAAAATGGAAAGAAAAATTATGGCAACCAGGAAGCCTACCACTCACAACTATAAAGATGGAAGTGTTGTAGCCCCTAGCCTTCCACAACCTATAAGGTTGACACCACAGCAATTGGAAGAAAAAAGAGAAAATGGCTTTGTTACAGTTCTGATAGCAAATACACTAAAGGTCGGAAGTGTGCTGAGAAGAAATTATTCTACATAGATTGTGAAGAGGAAGAAGAAAAGGAACAAGAAAGGTCAAAAGAAGAGGATATACTCTAGAAACAAAGCCTAGATAAAGAAGAAATGAATCCAATCATATCTTGTAATGCATTGACTAGAATTACCACTCCTCAAGCCATCAAGATAGAAGGACATATCAAGAATAAAAAGGTAATAGTGTTGATTGATTCAGGAAGTACCCAAAATACTATTCATTGTAAGATAGAAAAATAATTGAATTTCTTCCTATATCCAGCACCAAAGTGTCAAGTGATGGTTGCAAGTGGAGGAACAGTAAATTGCTCTGGAAAGTGCCATAATATCAAGCTATCCATGGGAGAATATGTATTGAGTATCCTGATGCTTTCCATTCCAATGGGAGATGCTGATGTTGTACTAGGAGTTCAATGGCTATAATCCTTGGGTACAATAGCTTTTAACTTTCAAGAAATTTTCATGAAATTTTATGCTTAAGGAAAGGAAGTTGAATTAAGGGGTATTGCAAGGAAACCAGGAAATATAATCAGCTCTAACAGTATGACAAAGCTTCTAAAAAATGAACAATGAGGTGTAATTGCACAAATATGTTCACTAGATGTTTCCACATCAAAATCATCTATTTCTCTAGATCTCCAAAAAGTCTTGGACAATCATTCCAAGGTATTTGAGACTCCCAAAGGTCTCCCACCTATTCGTTATCACGATCATGCTATTCATTTGATTCCAGGAAGTGTTCCTCCAAACATCAGGCCGTATAGATATCCATATTCCCAAAGAGTGAAATTGAACGTATGGTTGCAGAAATGCTAGAGGCTAGTATAATTCAACCTAGCCAAAGTTCTTTCTCTGCTCCAGTAGTATTAGTGCACAAGAAGGATGGATCATGGCACATATGTCCGGATTATAGGGAGCTCAACAAGCTCACTTTTAAAGATAAGTTTCCCATTCCTGTCATTGAAGAATTATTGGATGAATTGCGTGGATCAATTTACTTCACCAAGTTGGATCTTCGTTCAGGATATCATCAAATCAGAATGAAGACTGAAGACATCTTGAAAACAGCATTTAGAACTCATGATGGTCACTATGAATTTTTGGTCATGCCTTTTGGCCTTACCAATGCACTTTCTACACTTCAAGGTTTGATGAATTCCATTTTCAAACCCTTCCTTATAAAATTTGTGTTAGCATTTTTTGATAATATACTAATCTACAGCAAGTCTTGGAAGGATCATGTTGAACATGTTGACAGGGTGCTACAACTATTGGAGGAGAAATAATTATATGAAAAAAGATCCAAATGTTTCTTTGGAGTACAAGAGGTGGAATGTCTGGGTCATATTGTATCGCATGAAGGAGTTAAGGTAGACCATAGCAAAATTAAAGCCATTAAGGAATGGAAAATCCCCACATCCATAAAGCATTTGTGAGGATTTCTCGGGTTGACAGGGTATTATCGCAAGTTCATTATGAATTAGGGGAAAATAGCAACACCTCTAACAAAATTATTGAAGAAAGATGCATTTTCATGAACTCCAAAAGCAACAAAGGCCTTCAAACATCTTAAAGAGGCAATGTGCCAAGCACTGGTCTTAGCTACACCAGACTTCACAAAAACCTTTATTGTGGAATGTGATGCTTTAGGAAATGGAATTGGTTCTATTTTAATCCAAGATGAAAGACCCATTGCTTTCGAAAGTCATCCAATCAAGGGAAAGTATTTACACAAAGCTATTTATGAGAAGGAA